>JAVYIG010002539.1:10000-241466 GCA_035222895.1 Strongylocentrotus droebachiensis | reverse complement strand
CTAACCGCCATTCTGGGATTTTCGGCAATAAGTTGGTTTGCCCTTCCACCACTACTTCGTCTCTAAAGGATCGCAGTTTAAAAGGTCCTTCTCCTATCTTCCATTCTAAGTTATTTAAATCATAGTCATCACCCAATACTTCTTTTGTTGGGTGGTTTAAAGTACTAGACAGTAAATAAACTCGAAAGTTATCATTTAACAACCTTCTACGATATCTCAGAGGCAGCTCCCCGGTCAAAACTTGTAAAGCCTCCAAGGACACATTGTGTATTGTGCCTGTAATAATTTTTAAGGCTCTGTATTGGATAGAGTCAAGTTTTTTTGTTAAAGATATACAAGCAGAATCATACATTTCACTCCCATAGTCCAAAATGGATAGGATAAGTCCTTTATAAATCATCATCAAAATCTCATACTTACTTCCCCAGGGGGTGCCGGAGACACAACGTAGCAAGTTTATTCTTTTCTTACATTTATCAATGATAGAATCTATATGGACAGACCAAGTTAATTGGGAGTCAAACCTCACACCAAGGAACTTATACTGCTCGCATATAGGCAGATTATGTCCTTTTATTTGTAGAAGAATATCTTTCTTTTGTTTGTTGGTAAAGACTAATACTGCAGATTTGGTAGGGGAAATGTTTAACTTCCACGTCCAACACCATATCTCAAGCTCATGCAGGGCCTCTTGTAATTTCCTGCGGGCCAGCTCTAAATCCTTATTTGAACACCAGATTGCAATGTCATCAGCATAGCAAGATAATTTAACATCACTTACATTTATCTTGAGATCATTTAACATTAAAGTAAATAATAAAGGACTTAATGAACTTCCTTGCGGGATTCCATTTTCTAACGTGTAGTGGCGAGACATATAGTTATTTATCCTCACATTAGAAATCCTACTCAATAGAAATGCTTTTATAAAAAGTAACATTTTTCCACCAATGCCTAAGATAGATAATTTTCTTAGTAGACCTGTTTTCCATAGCGAATCATATGCTTTTTCTAAATCAAGAAAGACCGCTACGGTATATTTTTTACTTTTCAAGGATATATGTATGTCCGTCTCCAATCTCACTAAGTGATCTTTGACATTCCTATATTTGCGGAAGCCAGATTGAATAGGATTTAATAGTCTGTTTTTTTCTAGAAACCACGTCAGGCGATTTTTTATCATTTTTTCCATAATTTTAGAGAATGTTGATATCAACGAAATCGGCCTATAAGAGGTCACTTGAGTCGGATCTTTTCCGGATTTCAAGATTGGTATTTGAATAACCTCATACCACTGATGTGGAAAAAGTGAGATTTTCCAAATGTCATTATACAAGTTTAATAAATACATGAGTGCCTTGTTCGGCAAATTCTTAATCATAATTAAATAAATATCATCCTTACCGGATGAGGAGTTTTTCATCTCCTTTAAAACATTCCCCATTTCACTCATGTTAAAGTCATCATTGATACAATCATCATCATTTGTTGAAGAATTATTGTACAAGATATTTTCGTTTTCATTTTTAGTTACGGAAAGTGATTCATCAACCGATTTAAAATAGGTTGCCATTGCATTTGCTTTTTCCTCAGATTCTTTCAAGATATTTCCGTCTACAAATAGATTGTGAAAGATGTGCTTGTTCATTGTACTGTCCCGCATTCTTTTAACCTGTTCCCAGACTTTCCCAATGTCTGTAAATCTATTCATTCTACGGCAGTACTCTAACCAATAATCATATTGAGCTCTCCTGATTACCTTCTGAGCGACAGCTTTCTTCTTTAAGTATTTCTTAACATCATTAAGATCATAATACCTTCTTAACCTGTTTTTTAGACGATTTCTCTCTTGCACCGCCTTCTTGCAGGCATTGTTCCACCAGGGATTTACTTTTCTTCTCTTGGCAATCTGCACACGCGGAATGCACTTGTTCGACGTTTCCTTGATCACCTTAACAATCACATTGTATCTGCCTTGAATGTTTAGTTCTGCACCAAGATTTTCATATCCTTCTTTTCTCAATGCCTCTTCAATTTCTTCTCTATACTCTTCCCAATTAACCTTTCTAAAAGACCATCTCTGTCCCATATTCTCACCCCCTGGTCTATTGTACACATGTTAAAATTTAAGCAAACCAGATTATGATCACTGCCAAAATTATTGGATAGTACTTTCCACTCTGTATTACGTGCTAATTCTTTCGATACTAAGGACAAATCCAGATTTGAGTATGTACCATAATATGGGTCTAACCTTGTAGGAGATCCATCATTTAATAAAACCAAATCATTATTTTCTATAAAAGACTCCACAGTTCTACCGTTTGTGTCTAATTTGTTGCTCCCCCATAGAGGATTGTGACTATTAAAGTCGCCTAGAATCAAATACTTCCCCGGCATGTTTCTTATCATGTTATTTAGATCTATCAGTTCAATCTTTTACACGGATTATAATAGTTGAAGATTGAGATAACTCCGTTTTTACAAAAAATATCAACTTTTTGGTATTCGGCGTTCCTGGGTGTATCCATCGCCTGAAAAGTGATGTCGTTTTTTAAATACATCACCAAACCACCTCTTCTGCCGTCCGGCCTGTTTTTACAAACACAAACGTAATTGGGTATAGACAAAACATTAAAATCGTTAAACCAAGTTTCTTGGATGCACATTATATCTGGGTGAATACCTAACAAATTGTTATCAATAAGGGAAGATAAAAAGTTTGCGCCATGCGCCGTCAAGCCTTGTGCGTTCCATTGTACAATCAATAGGTCTGATATGGACTTATTAGTCATATGAGGCGACTTTTTACCATTTCCATGGTAATGTCTACCTTCAAATTTCTTTGCCTGCTCTAACTACCGCTTCCAAGAAATTATCATCATTACTGGACTGAGGCAACTGTCGTACCACAAACAGAATAAACATAATCAAATCAATAGATGTCATATTTACTGGAGTTTGGGTTGCAGTTTCCTTCTTTGTTTTTCGTACTGGAATTGGGATCTGGGAATGAGATCTGGGTATTGCCCTGTCCCTTTCTTCCTGTCCCTTTCTTTCTCGTACTGTGTGTGGGGTATGGGCCTGAGGGTTCGGATTGGCTCTCTGAGGATTCGGATTGGCTCTCTGAGGATTATTTGGCCTTGATTCTGTGTTATGTTTTTTGGCAGGTTTGTTTAGATTTGCACTACCCATGTCTTTCTGATTATCCATGTCAGTAACGGCATTTTCATGTATCTGTGCACGATGGGCCTTGGCCGCTTGGGCATAAGTGATGTTTTCCTGTAATTTTATTTTTTGAATTTGCTTCGCCTCTGCATAAAATTTACAACCTTGGTAAGCTGCAGAGTGGTTTTCACCACATCTGAGGCATTTAGGGTTCTCCTTATTAGGGCAATCTTCGAACTCATGTTCTCCCCCGCATCTAACACATCGGATATTGCCTTTACAAGTTTGCCTAATGTGTCCGAATAACTGACATTTATGGCATCGCGGCACAGGAGGGATATAGTCATCCACTTGCTTTACCTCATACAGAAAATGTATGGACTCGGGTAAGTTTTTACCCTTGAAAGTGAGGAGAACGGAAGGGGTTGCTACCATTTCTCCTTTGATCTTCTTCATAAATCTTTTAGCGTTCACTACATTCTGTTCTTTCAAAACTTCCTCTATTTCCTCGTTACTGATTTGGGGATCAATCTTGTGAATAACTCCTTTAGTGGTTGATTGGCTCCCATCGTATCGTGTAACTTTCACATTAATGCCCGCCAACTGGGTTAATTCCAACAGTTTGGGTATTTGGTTTTCGCTCTCACATCTCACAATCAACACGTTTCTTTCTTTTACCATATCTTTTACTCTGCCTACAAGATCATGAATTTGTTTTACAACCTTCACGGGGTTGGCTCTGCACACATTCTTATTCTCCAATCCAACAATAACTACTTTACCCTCAGAATGAGTTGGTGTCGAGCGAAAGAATTTGGGTATTTTGTTATTCTTTTCATGTAACACTCCATCACTATTGCTTCTAACCCTTGGCCTCTTTTTCGATTTTTTGCGTATTGCCGTTTTCCATGAACAATCTGCAATGTCACTATCTTCCAGGACCGTAGTACCGTCAGAAGATATACCTTCACCTAAATCATGTACATCGTCCCGGTATTTCTCAGCAACGGCCGTCATATAATTCTCTTCCCCGAAGATAAAGAGGAGAGAGAAATCGACGCCATTCAATTTTCAAACGCGCATAATTAAGATTAGTAGGATAAGTGAAAATTCTTACCTTTCAAGGCTGTGTTATTTAAGTTGTTAATCTTACGTGAATGGAGGATGAAAATGAGTGCAATAAATCACCACAGGATCGCCACTTAGGGTCACCTCCTAGACCTTTGCCTTGACTACAGTGACGAACGAGTTAAAACGTGAAGATGTGATCCAACAACGAGATTGCTACGGCGAACGCTCGTATAGTCCGATGGGCTGGACACGGTACAGGATTGACTCAGCTGCCGTCGAGTTCAGAGGGGTGCGGCTGGTTCGAAATTCCCGCCAAAATTCTATATAATACACGCCAATTAGGAGCTTTTAGAGAAAGCGACCGTCTCCGTTGTATGGTCGTAAAGCTTAATTAATATATTGACCTTGAGAGGGAGCTATTCAACATAAAGTGTTTATTGTTTACAATTTCATAACTTTAGACTCGATTTCAACCGTGACAACGATCACTGAATATTGTAGGATCGCATATGCTTCCAATAAGTTGATTTGAACCAGTCCAGCTTTGTATTAGAAAGAATGAAAGAAATCATAAGAAAAAGAGAAAAAAAAGAAAAGAATGACATGACAAAATAATTTACTGAAAGAAAAAAGGAGAGAAAACAAAAGATAGAGTGAAAGAAAGAATGAAAGAAGACAAAATGAATGAAAGAAAGAAGCATTAAAGAAACTAGAACTTACCGCCCATTCATCTTCCCACTGATGGTGACTGTATGTAGCCTGTTTGGACAGGATTCTTCTCATAATTGCTTGGTTCTCGTGCGTCACTCGCAGCAGCTCACGTTGGCGAGCCATGCGATTGAGGCTGGACAAAGAGAAAATATATTTATCATAAATCAAATCAAATCAAATCAAACTAGTCTATGATTCTTTTTTTATGATAATTTTGTGTCTTCATTTTATAAAGAAGAGACAAAGCTCAAAATAATGACGTAAGGTTTGTTTGTTTTTTCTTCTCCTCCTCCTCCTCCTTCTCCTTCTTTTCTTCTTCTTCGTCTTTCCCTTCTCCTTCTCACTCTCTTCCTCCTTTACCTGCTCTTCATCCTTCTTCTTTTGGAATCGCTTGGAACCCCCTGAAATTATCTATATATCTCTCTCTCTCTCTCTCTTTTTGTGGGGGGGGGGGGCATATGGAAACGTTGTATCATCCGCTCAATCTGACTTGCGTGCATAGAACAAATAAGCATTTTTCCATGAAAAAGTGAAGTTTTCTAAAATGTGCGTTTCTTTCCAGCATTGGGGCGCCCGGGAGTCACTCGGGTAACATTTCATAAAGTATAATATAAAAAGACCATATGCAAATTTTCTTAACTTTTGTCGGAAAAAATACATTTATCCAGCACAATGTCGTTTCTTTTTGCGTTGGAGAAGAGCAAATAGCGAGTTTCAATCACACTTTGGCCGCTCTCGCAAGCTCTCACTCGTTTCACTGTGGTCAAGCGACTTTGGGGCAAGCGGTTAATGAAAATACTAATCGTTAGCTTTCTTCTGGTATTAAACTTGTTTAGATTGATTGTATAATTTTGTCGGAATAAAGGAAACAAAAAGGCTCGACCAATAACTTATCAGCGTCCGAATTGACCTTTTGACCTTGAATTCCCTGATGAAAGCGCACTAAAGACGTCATCTTCGCTAAATCGGTGTCTTTTATCGTAAAATGCGACACTTTCACAATGTTTATACATCTTTTTTAATTATTAGTAAGATATAACACATTTGTTCTGATGTCTCTGAAGTTTTGGGTTTGATTTAATGAGTAATTTTAAAATAAGAGCCATTTTACTGTTTTAATTTACTGGATCGTACCATTAAAGTCGCAGGGTAGAAAGATGCATTTTCCAACCGCGCCAAATTTAATTTACGTTCCGACATTCTGTTAAATGGGTTCGTGTTGTTAATAATCCACTGCTTTCTGCTCCAACAAACGTCCATATGCGGAGTCGTTTATCAACTAAATTATTCAAATTTATGGATGCTTCCTAGCTTCCCAGGTGTTAGTGTTGTTGAAGCATTTCATTCACCTGCTATCATTCTTTGTACTCCAATTGCCAGAACGCAAATTTCATTTTGGTTTTAAAGTTTCATCGGAGTCGTTTATCAACTATATGTATTCAAATTTATGAATGCTTCCTCCCCAGGTGTTTGTGGTGTTTATGCATTTCATCCACCTGTTATTATTCTCTGTACTCCAATTGGTAGAATAAAAAATGTATTTTGGTTTTATAGTTTCATGCAATAAGTAAGTCAATAAAAACAATGTGTGTCTCTATTTTACAATGTAATGTGTCCCCTCATTTTGTAATAGTTAATTTACCCATTAACATAATGGAACTACCTGCCCGATGAAGCCAGTGGCCTGTGACCCCTGAGCACTCAACACCGTGTGGGAGTCAGTTTGGGTTAACTTCTTTTATGAGACAAATACAAGCAAACGTTTCCATATGAGGAGGGGGTGTCACTGTTCATTCTCATAAAGTTATCAGACTTTTGATATAAATTTACATCCGCTATCTTTGAGTATTTTTTTATCTTCCAATATAGAATTTACAATCAGCATTTGTTTAATTATCGACGTTGCCCCTTCCTCCTTCTCAATCCTCCCCCTCTCTCTCTCTCTCTCCCCTCTCTCTCTCTCCCTTTCTCTCTCTCCCTCCTTCTCTCCCTCCCCCTCTTCTCTCTCTCTCCTATTCTACCTCTTGTAGACCTAGATGTTATTATTTTAGCATTGCACCTGGTGAGCATACTGTGACACATCTTATCAAGGATGCCGTTATCCCTATCAATGCCCCTCTCTCTCTCTCTCTCTCTCTCTCTCTATCTCTCTCTCTCTCTCTCTCTCTGCCTTCTCACCTCTTGCCATCATAGAAGTTCTTATTGTCGGCGCTGCCTCTCGTGAGCATAATGCGACACATCCTATCAAGGATGCCATTATCCATATCAATGCTCCCCCCCCCCCTCTCTCTCTCTCTCTCTCTCTCTGCCTTCTCACCTCTTGCCATCATAGAAGTTCCTATTGTCGACGCTGCCTCTCGTGAGCATGATGTGACACATCTTCTCCAGGAGGATGCGGTTATCCCTCTCGATGATGGTCAGTCTCTCCTCCTCCATCTGCATCTTCTTCAGCTTGAGATGGAGATGGACGTAGGTCTTGGGAGGCTTATCATCAATCATTGGATAGGCTGTAAGATCATGGAGTATACAGGGTAACTTATGCTAGTATTTTTCTGATTTTGGTTACGCCGGATATGCATCTTGAAGGAGAATGCTAACCGAAATTACCGAATCCTTATTAGGGTCTACTGAGAGATTGCACGGTTTGTCCTACCTATACCACTGTCTCTCCCTTTCTCTTTCTCTTTCTCTCTCCCTCTCTCTCTCTCTCTCTCTCTCTCTCTCTTCCTCATTTTTTCCTCTCTCTCTCATGTCTGTCAATCTCTCTCTCTCATATTCTCTATCTTCTGCCTTAGTCTATAATAAAATTAATATCTCCTACTAGTCTAGATCTATAGCCTACAGATATAGACTCTAGACTCTACTCTTTCTCTCTCCAACGCTCTCTCATTTATCTCTAGATCTACCTGCGTTTCTTACCCCCTCTCCTTAACATCTACACCTTTAAAGTGTCCATAGAACAGCCCCTCTCCCAGAATCCTCTTCAAACCTTAAAAATACAATAGGGGTCTATGAATTTGTTTTCGAAAATTACATGGATCAAACTGCGAGGTCTAGACCCTAAAGAGAAACAGAAATGTCAAGTAAATTCCGAAGAACTAGCTCTTTCAAATAATTTGATTAGTAAACGTCACAACCCTACTCTAATTCTTAGATAGACCTAGGTCTAGAATAGTCTAGAAAATCTAGTGTGTTTTCTTACCATTCTGAACCTTCTGCAGATGGTTATCGAACCGTTTCTCATCCCATCTTTTCTTCAGCAATTTGTTGTTGGCTGGGGTGATCGGCTGGTACGCTCGATGCATCTTGAATTGTTTTTACCGGTATTCGCCCCAAAATAATTGCTCTAAAAAAGCAAAGAAAGAGTATTTGTAGTGTTTTATTTCGTTGTTCCCGTTCCTGTTTCTGCTCTTTCTTTGCTTTTTCGGAGAGAAAAGAGGGTCGTGTCACCGTCAGCCCATTGCCTTGAGATGTAATGATTTTAAGACGCTCTGCGCGCTTACAATTTTGTTATGATTTCTGAGCGCAAGCTGAAAGACGCACGCGTTTCAATCATTAATGCGCAGTGCATATTGGATTTGAGATTCATTACTGTACTTGCGCATGATTATTAATTAGCGCAATTAATGATGTATAACGCGTCTGTATGTTACATTGGTCAGAGATTCGAGGTTTGAAACGAAAAATATCAAAAAGTAGGGATGAAGAGTCTACGTCCATCATCACAAAAAATTATCATCGTGACGTCATACAAATATTGATGCGGCGATCCGGCACTTGCATTCTATCACTAAATGTTATTTCATAGATTTGAAATTGACTGTAGTTTTAAAAACTTCTACACTTTCGAGATGGCAAGAGCAATTATCAAGGAGTGAAACAGGCTACTGACCGTCGAAACTGGAAAACATCACAATCTTTCATCTGCCGTCGTTTTTTCTGTTAATAATCCTGCCTCTGCTCGTCGCCCTGACCATCATCATCTTCTTCCCCTTCATCCTAATTATCGTTTTTCCTCCCCTCGAGTTTTAATTCTCCGTGAAGATGAGCGATGAGGGGGGAAACGAGAATGGTGTCGACATTGATGTCGAGGTTCCTCAACGCCCGATGGGTTGGGTGCGACGCGCCTCCAAACAGGTCGGAAATGCTGGAGCGGCCTTCAAGAAGGTAAAGACTAAAGCGATTTGTTGTAAGAATGTAGTCTAGAGTGGATTTTTTTTTCTTCTTCACCAGAGGCCTATCAATGTATATCTAGACTAGACTCTAGGGTCTATTAGAAAAAGATTTTCAGCTTTTTTTTTTTTTTTTTTTTTTTGGGGGGGGGGGGTCCATTTCCATTTTTCTGTTACGTCTCAATAAAAGGGGCATTCGTTAGCGTTGCCACCCTCCAGATCTACCGATAATAAAATAAAAAGCTAAACTAAATCATCATCAAGTTTTTATGGAATGGAATAAATTTAGATTTGCTGACTGAAAGAGTTTCGATTACATGTATGATGGAGGGTTGAGATGGAGGACACTTAACAAATATAAATCCGTCTCTTTTGCCTTCGGATTTAACGAAATGTAGGCCTATGTTACTAACGAGTCACGAATAAGCATCACAATTAATCTATTTATGCTTTATAATTATTATTTATTTGACCAATCGGAAAACATACAATGAGTAGATCTAGTCTATAACAATCAGATAATACATAGAAATTTCATAATACATCAAAACAGCTTTAGGAAAGTGGAGAGGAGAGAGAGAGAGAGAGAAGGATACAATCTGCTGGTCAGGGGTGACAAAAGCAACTGAGATTACTATTACTCGAAAGCATGTCTATCATGTTTATCATAAGTCTTAGAAGATTTATGAAATATTGCTTGAAAACTTCTTTGAATTGCTGTTTTGAATCAACTGTCCGGACATACACCATTTTTAACACCGTTATTTATAGTAAAAAGAGTTTATTTAAGCATAATGGTCAATTTAATTCCGATTAGGCCTTCGCATGTGAAAAAAGGTTTAATATTTGCAAAGACACTATTTGCTAAACCCTCTATTTGACAATGGTCAACTTACTATCATAACGAAAGAAGATTCTGTAATTTGTTCAAAAAATGAAAGTTCAATATCTTTTTAAAAAGATTACAATGTTTGTTGTTGTTTTTTATTGTTTTTTTCTGCCAGTTTTCAAAATAATACAAAGTAGAAGATCTATACAAACTAAGTACACATATATTTTATCAACAAAAGTAAAAATACATATATATAATCAAATCATAATATAATTCAATAATATAATTCAATTAAATAATTATTATACCTTTTACATAGTTGACAAATCTTTCCAAAATTGAAGAAAATAAAATGGGAGGCAATACATGCAAAATTATCTTCGTCGGTGGAGTTTATCAAATCAAATGCATGTTCTTGTCAAAGGTTGCAGTGTATTTTATTCCTATTTCCTTTATTTTTCCAACAGATTGGACTCAAAGTGAAGATAGCCGAAAAACTTGGATCAAAGAATAAAAACAAAGTTGAAATGTAAGATGATATTCATAAGAATTTGATTGTTCAAATGATTAAATGAAATTATAAATGTTATTTCCATGATATATAAGTGCATTACGGAAGAACCCAAAGAGAAGTGAATCATCAAAATAATGCAAGTTTATCTCATTATCTGACACTCTTTCGTGACTTTATATAAGCCTATATTGAAGAATAAAAATTAAAAATACTTCCCCTTGGTTATTTTTTAGCTTTTGCCAGAAACTTGCAGTAAAAAGTGTTAATTTTTTTGCAAGTTTGTAGCAGAAAGGTCGACAAATATTTAAAGTGAAAGTCTAAGCCATTACCAAAAAGGCTTTTGAAACAATTATTAAAAATGTTATCAACAACTACAAGATCACATTCTCCACCTTGTGTATTAAGGCACGTTTGAAAAAACAATCGCTATTGTGCAATTATTCTTCTTCTTCTTTTTTTAAACTTCATCAGAGATGACACACCCCGCTTGTTCACATTTGATCCCAATGCTGTAAGTATACTTTCGTTTGGTTCTAGGACAATTACCCCCTGGAAAATCACCCCCGAAAATTACTCCCCGGAAAGTAAGCCCCCGAAGACAACCACCCCCGGAGGACATTCACCACCGGAAAATTACCCCTGGGACAATACCCCCCCCCCCCCCCCGAGGACATTTACCCCCTTCAATAAACAAGGAGCGGGGGTTACTGTCCTATGGGATAATTTTCAGGGGTGGGGGTAATTGTCAACGGGGGGGGGGGGGGGGGGTAATTGTCCTCGGGGGTATTTTTTTTTCTGTGAGGAGATTGTCCAGGGGGTAATTGTTCTGATACGCTTTCATTTGTACTGTTCGCCGTTCAGTTCAGTTTCAGTTTATATTTTTTCATTTCCAACAGAACAATAATGGACACAAAAAAAATATGACAAAAATAAATCAATGTACAGTACATTAATATGATACATTATGCAAATCATTCATCAAATTTCGAAAATATATGTAGCCTATACACTTTGCTGGAAATTATTTATGCTTTTCTAAAAGTAAAAACTCTGGGAATGAAGGGATCCGCTGAGGGGCAGAGCTTGTAAAATGTGAATCCGATGTGTTTATACTTTAGTGTTATACTATAATTCACTGTTTTCTGTTTTCGTTGCACAATTTCTAAAATAATGCATATTTTTGATTGCATGCCTGCCCTAAGATGATAGTTGAGCTTTAAACATACAAAATATGACAGTATTCGCATGGTTGGTTATCAAACTTTAATTTCGTTTTTAATTTAATTGTTTGTGACGCACTTAAATTAAAACAAGATGGGGGCATATCAAATGTAGTACCAGTAACTTTACCATTCTGTCCCTACTGTCGTTTTCTTTACAAGACTGAGCAGTCAGCTGTCTGTAAGAAGGTCTCAAGTGCAATGTATTGTTAATGGTAGTAATGGCCTTCATGCAAGCAGCCGACGAAACTATGTATACTTTCTATCTGTCTGTCTACTTCATAATAACGAATGTACTACAATATAGTTTAGAGATTGATGGAGAGAGAGAGAGAGAGAGAGAGAGAGAGAGAGATAGAGAGAGAGAGAGCGAGAGCGAGAGATTGAACAGGAACATCTTTAACCGACCACTTCCATGCCCAGAAAATGAGTCATTATAATAATTTAGGCATTAAGTTGGCCTCGTATAAATATCAAGTAGGTATAGTTGTCTCTGTGGCGCAATTGGCTAGCGCGTTCGGCTGTTAACCGAAAGGTTGGTGGTTCGAGCCCACCCAGGGACGAACAGCCATTATTTTACATTTTGCTGGGATTTGGAAATACACCTCATAATTATTATATATGTTCTATCGTTTAATGATAAGACAATGGTGGACTTATAGGATAAATAGCCAAGAGAACATATATTTCATTTTTGTTCATCCATTAACATACTGGACTATATTACAACTAGGGGCGTTGGCAGACTAATTTGAATGGGGTAGGGTTATTTCTTGAGGCGATATGATATTTGAAATTTGTCCAAGCAAACAATTTTTGTTGGTTAAACTTGTCCTCTGATTTTAAAATTCTGCCAGATTTTCGAACCTCCCATTTAACAGGCAGGGGGGTGAGAAAGAGAGAGAGAGAGAGAGAGAGAGAGAGTGACGATAAGGGTATTGCGATTCTTCCATTCTTCGACGAGACGGTAAAAACAAAACAAAACAAAAATAAGCAAAGTTTCCCGACGTTAAAATTTCGAATAAGCTGTTAGCCCCTCCCCTTTTTACATGTGGGGACGCCCCTTGCATACGATCCACCAATAACCAGCTCAGTAATTATTGACACCTGAACTATTTCGTTGTTGACAGATTCAACGCGGGGCAGATCTTTGCGATTTGTTTGAGACTGACGAAGTTGAAGAAGACTTCAACCAGATCGTTGATCTCGATGACGAACGCGTTGAGGAAGTCGTCTCTCAGGTGAGGAAATGCAATCATAATTAGAACAAAAATAAGCGTCATGCTGCTATATGTAATTTATCTCTCTTACCAAAGTATATGTATGAAAGTAGTAGTAAATATAAACATTCTATTCTGTTTAAAACATCATAGTCATTCTAGTCATCGCATCATTATCATGTCTATAATTTATCTTCATCCTCATCGTCGTCGTCCTCGTTTTTTATCATCCACATCATCATTACCAATGCTACCATTACGAACAACAAAATCCTAATCCATACCATTATCATCAATATTACTATCATCATCGTCATCACCACGATCAAGCCTAAAAATGTTGTATTGCTTTTTGCGACCGACCCAAAAATCTTGAAATCTACGGTCGGCTTTTAAGTTGTGTAATTTTTTTTTAACCGTTTTTTTTTTATAGAGAAAACAAATATTAAAGCCTGAGATATATCAGCCTAAAGAGGGAGGAAAAACAGAACAAAATTAGGTTTTTTTTAAAGATTTCCGACAGACAGACCCATGTTTTGGCACCTAAAGAGCAATACAACATTTGTTTTTAGGCCTCATCATCATTACCATCATTATCATAATCACAATTATCAATACCATTATCGGTACAATTTTCATCATCATCATCATCACATTACCGTCCTCCACATCGTCATCATTGTCGTTCTCATCATCACCACCATTTTCCTTATTTTTATCATCATCACACTACCATCCTCCTCATCGTCGTCATGGTCGTCGTCATCATTATCATCATCACCATCACCACAACCACCATCCTCCTTATTTGTATCATCATCATGCTTTCTTCTTCCTTACTTATCTTACAGGAGCTGGTAGGTAAGATGGTGGATAGCATCTGGTTCCGTGGTCTCATCCTCGGAGTCATCGTGATGAACGCCATCCTCATCGGGGCACAGACCAACAGAGAACTGGTAAGGAAAAAGCGCCGCATCGCTCGAAAAGAATCAACTTTTGGGATTAACTAAAACATTAATTTATGAAACATTACTGAATACGATCTCAGGTAAAATGAGCATTTCTAAATTAAAAATGAATAAAATATAGGTGTACCTGTATAATATATAAATAAACAAAGAAATATAATATTATTATGTAGATGACGTTTCACAAAGCAGAGACAGGTCCGTTTATATTATTTCATTTGTTCTTAAACATGGTCCTTTCTATCGTTGTTCGTGTTTCCTCTGTGAACGTTAATAGAAAATTAATAATAGAAATAAGCAAAAAGGAATACTGGACTCCCCCGTGTGCCCCCGGGCTCGAACCGGTGAATCAATACGCCCAAGGGAATCAATATTCCCGGGAAATCAACTCTCCTCGAAAGCCCGGGATCGAACTAGGCGTCCCTGATCCGATGCGCCAACCGATTGCGCCACGGGGACCTAGCTACAACAGTTGTTCCTTTATGGGATAAGACAAAAGGATACGAATGAAGATTATAACACTACATGGGTAGGGCGTTAAAAAAAATATGTTGTATTGCCCTTTGTGACCGACCCAAATATCTTAAAATCTATCTTCGTTTTTTTATAATTTTTTTTAATGTAACCGTTATTAGAAAAAAAAAAAGATTAATGAATACAAAAATATGTATTTCGATATAAATGCATAACGGTCTCGTGTGCGCTTTACCAGCTAGAAACCAGCGATACGTATCGGTCGCTGTTTTGAGGAGGGGGGGAACCAATTCTGACCGACACTGGTCCTGGCACCTGAGGGGCAATTTACAACATCTTTTTTTTTTTTAAGGCCTAATCGAATAACAGAAATAAATACCAATTCATGTTAAATGTAATTAAGATGAGAAAGCCTATTCACAGTCAGCGGCGTACGCAGGATTTTTTCAAGGGGGGGGTTTTAAAATATTTTGCTCCCGAAAATTTGAAAATCGCGCCGGCCGAAAAGTCGCTCAGTGGGGGGGGGGGGGGGGGGGGGGGGGGGGGGGGGGGTAAGCGGACACTTTTTTTTTTTTTTTTTGGAGGTCAAAAAAAATCGCAACGACTCAGCCAGCCGAAAAGTCGCTCAGTGGGGGGGGGGGGGGGGGGGGGGGGGGGGTAAGCGGACACATTTTTTTTTTTTTTTGGTCTCGAAATTTCATAATTTGACATTTTTGGTCGTTGGGGGGGGGTAAGGTCACCTTATTTAGGTTAGCCGTGGGTATAATTTTTTTTTTTTTTTTTTTTTAAATAATAAAAAAAAATAAAAAATAAAAAAAACCAAAGGGGGGGGGTTTTAGGTTTTTTTAGGGGGGTTTACATACATGAAAATTACCAAAGGGGGGGGGTTTGAACCCCCAAAACCCCCCCCCCCCCCCCCTGCGTACGCCCCTGTTCACAGTCAACAAAACTATTAGACATAACGATAAATCAACAAGATCATAAGTGGGCGGGGTGAGGGACGATCCACCAGATCCATGACCAACAATTTTCCTATCCTGACCACTTCGGCATAATGACACAAACCTGCAGATACCTGCAGTGTATCCCAAGGTGGGGGGGGGGGGGTAGCAATTAATATAGAAATGAGCAAAAAGGTATATGGCCGCCCCGTGTTCCGGCTCTGATAGTCCAGGCTCGAACCAGGCGTCCCTGATAGCCTGCGGGCTATAACCAAGCGTCCCTGATCCAGAGCCGAAAGCGCTAACCGATTGCGCCACGGGTGCCTGGCTATAATGATTGTTACTATATGGTATAACACAAAAGGACATGGAATGAAGATTGTAACACTGGGGTACGACGTTAACAAAAAAGATGTTTTATTGCCCTTTGCGACCGACCCAAATATCTTAAAATCTACGGTCGGCTTTTTAACCGTTTTTTAGAAGAAGAAAAATGTTTAATGAATAATAAAATATGTATTTTGTTCTCTTTAAATGGGATATAAATACATAAAATCATCAAATAAACAAGTAGACCCTGGCCTCGTGTACGTGTGTACTGTATACCATAGAAACCAGCGAGATTTTTGGGGCGACGGTCGCTGTTTTGAAGAGAGAAAAAACAGAGAAAAAAATTCTGACGGGCAATACAACATCTTTTTGTTTAGGCCTAATCGAATAACAGAAATAAATACGAATTCATGTGAAAAGTAATTAAGATGAGAAAGCCTATTCACAGTCAACACAACTATAAGACGTAACGATAAATCAACAAGATCACAAGTGGGCGGGGTGGGGGTAGGGGGGGGGTGGGGGCGATCCACCAGATCCATGACCAACAATAATTATCCTATCCTGACCACTTCGGCATAACGACACAAATCTGCAGATCACAGTGTACCCGTAGGTGGGGGTGGGGGGGGGGGGGGGGGCGCCGAGCGACATCCAAAGTGGGGGGGGGGGGGCACCAAGAAAATGGGCACCTACAAAGGGAAATCTCAAAGCGAAAATATACAATCTTTTAGACATTGGTATATACCTCTACATTGCGATTACATTATCAGAGATGATTTCAATATATTTTGTTTCACTTCATACACCATACAAGATATTGCTTTTAAAAGCATCATGCTTTGCAGTTGGGTGTGATGGTCTGAAAAATTATTTGCGAGCGAGCGAAGCGAGCAAGGAAAGTTTTTAATATTTGTGAGATCATAGTGCGAAAAATTACATCTTATAAAGAGGACAAAACCCAATCCTGTTGGGGTTATAAGCACATTCTCATAACAGAAGACTGAAATGACCTTTGATAAGTAACATAAGTATATCAACTATAGATGCGTGCGAGCGTAGCGAGCGAGCTTTCAATATTTGTTTCACTTCATACACCATACAAGATATTGCTTTTAAAAGCATCATGCTTTGCAGTTGGGTGTGATGGTCTGAAAAATTATTTGCGAGCGAGCGAAGCGAGCAAGGAAAGTTTTTAATATTTGTGAGATCATAGTGCGAAAAATTACATCTTATAAAGAGGACAAAACCCAATCCTGTTGGGGTTATAAGCACATTCTCATAACAGAAGACTGAAATGACCTTTGATAAATAACATAAGTATATCAACTATAGATGCGTGCCAGCGTAGCGAGCGAGCTTTGGGAGATATTGCTCTTAGTCGCTTGAAATTTGGGGCGGGTTTAATGATGAGAGGAAAAGGGGACACTTATCAGAAAAGAAAAGGAGCATGTGTCAAAGTACAAAGAGTAATTATCAGAAGTGAAAATGGAGCACTTCTTACACCCTCAAAAAGAGACACTCACCAGGGATGAAAAAAGTCAGTCATAAGAATATGAAATGGGCAAATGTCGGGAAAGGGGCACCCATCAGATTTTGATAGGTGCATAGGAGGTGAAAAGGGGCATTTATACAAAAAAAAAGGGGGGATAGGTCCCTTCAGGCGCGTACGCAGGGGGGGGGGGGGGGTGGGGGTTGGGGGTCGACCCCCCCTCAATAATTGTGTGTGTTTTGGAGGAAACCCTCCCCCCTCTCATTTTTTGTTTTAATAAAAAAATAAAATAATAATAATTAAAAAAAATATTGTGCTAATGGGTGACCACAAAAGGTGACCTAACCCCCCTCCCTACCGAACGAATGACGAATTTCGCAACAAAAAAAATAAAAAAATGTTCTCAAACCCCCCTCTTAAGCATTTGATGAATTTAACTCTTTTTATCAAATAGCAATTTAATTTAATGGTGAGAGACTCTGTGAATGTTAGTAGCAATCAAAATAGAAAAAAGCAAAATAAACAAAAATGTATGGCCTTCTCCGCGAGTCCCAGGCTCGAACCGGGGTTACCCGGGGATCCACCCCAGGTACAACCATACCCGGGGATCCACCCCAGGTACAACACCCCGATAGCCCGGGGTCGAACCAGGCGTCCCTGGTTCGACGCGCTAACTGATTGCGCCACAGAGAATCAGCTATCAGGAAAAGTACTATACGGCATAAGACGGAAGGAAATGGATTAAGATTGGAATACATGTGAAAAGGACAGGCCAGATTTACTGTCAACAAAACTTAGACGTATACTTAGCGATAATTCAACAAGATCACAAGTGGGCGGGGTGGGTTTGGAATGGGGGTGGGGTGCAAGTGGGAGGGGGTGAGGACAATCCACGACCAACAACTTGTTTTATGTTACAACTGATTTCATTTTTGTTTTCATCAATCGTACAATCTATGTTTTGAATTCATGTCAAGGACAAATTTTAGAAATTTCATTTCTAAGATTGATTTGTATTGTTTGGAATCAATAAAAAAAGAAATATTGAAGAAAAAAAGAAAAAAGAAAAAACTTTCCCCTCCTGACCACTTCGGCGTCAAGACACAAACTTGCGGATCACAGTGTACCCGTAGGTGTGTGTGTGTGTGTGTGTGTGTGTGGGGGGGGGGGGGGTAGCAATTAAAATAGAAATAAGCAAAAAGGTATATGGACGGCACCGTGTTCCGGCATCATAGCCCGGACTCGAACCAGGCGTCCCTGGCAGCCCTGGCACCCCCAAGCTCAAACCAAGCGTCCCTGATCTGGAGCCGTACGCGCTAACTGATTGCGCCACGGTGAACTGCCTATGAAGTTAACAGTTACCGTGTTTACACAACGATCCGCCTCGCGGCTTCAAGCCGGCTTCAACCCTCGATGCGGTTTACTGTGTAAACACGGTATATATGGCATTACACAAAAAGGAAATGAAATAAAAAATGGAAAAGAATTACAGAAATTAATAAGAATTCATGTGAAAAGAAATAAGCAAATTCAAGGTTGCAGTCTCAGCATGAGCAGATAAAGGTCATTGCAGACCAAATAGTGAAATACACGGAGACAAAATATACCGGATACGTGCTCATGAAAGTTATGTAAATCATTATTTATTTATGCACAAGCAGTGCACTCCATGATACACAGGTGGAAGTATTCTTTGAAAAAGGGAAACAAAGCCTACTTATGCAGCACCAGAGCCGTAGCCAGAGTTTGATGTTGTTGTTGTTGTTTTTTTTTTTTTTTGGGGGGGGGGGCACATACATGTAATTGATCGACGTCCTGGGGAGGGGTCTAAAAAAGTTCAACCGATCTTGGAAATTGTTTGGGGGCACAATGAATTTTCATTTTTAATATTCAAATTCTAAACATTAAGTATCAGAAATATTTAATAAACTTTTACCACCATTATAATTATTCACGTTTCTGTTTTCCCCTGGCTTTCAGTCTCAGAAGTACGCTTGGCTCTTCTCCATCTTTGACTATACCGTATTGAGTATCTTCGTGTGTGAGTTGATTCTCAAGTGGTATAATGGGTTCATCATCTACTGGAAGGTTGGATGGAACATTCTCGACTTCTTCATCATCGTCATCCTCCTCCTCGGACCAAGTGAGTAGAAATAATAATATGGAGACAACTTGACTCGGATCTAATGTTTACTTTGTTATCCATTTTAATTAAGCTGTAGCGAAATTGTTCATAAAAAATTAACTCTGAATGATACTTTATACTTATATCTTCTTCTTTTTTCATTGTTATTGATTTCTCTCTTTTTATGCCTCCGTTACGAAGTAGCCGGAGGCATTATGTTTTCGGGTTGTCCGTCCGTCCGTCCGTCCGTCCGTACGTCCCGTTCTCGTGATCGCGTTATCTGAAGAACAGATTGATGGATTCCTGCCAAACTTTGGTCATGTATGTATCTTGCAGAGCCGATGAACTGATTAGATTTTGGGGTCATGAGGTCAAAGGTCAAAGGTCACAGGGCTCATTATGTATGCAAAAACAGCTCGTGATCGCGTTATCTGAAGAACCGATTGATGGATTCCTGCCAAACTTTGGTCATGTATGTATCTTGCAAAGCCGATGAACTGATTAGATTTTGGGGTCACAAGGTCAAAGGTCACAGGTCACAGGGCTCATTATGTATGCAAAAACAGCTCGTGATCGCGTTATCTCAAGAACCGATTGATGGATTCCTGCCAAACTTAGGTCATGTATGTTACTTGCAGAGCCGATGAACTGATTAGATTTTGGGGTCATGAGGTCAAAGTTCAAAGGTCACAGGGCTCATTATGTATGCAAAAACAGCTTGTGATCGCGTTATCTCAAGAACCGATTGATGGATTCCTGCCAAACTTAGGTCATGTATGTTACTTGCAGAGCCGATGAACTGATTAGATTTTGGGGTCATGAGGTCAAGGTCAAAGGTCATGCGGCTCATTATGTATGCAAAAACAGCTTGTGATCGCGTTATCTCAAGAACCGATTGATGGATTCCTGCCAAACTTAGGTCATGTATGTTACTTGCAGAGCCGATGAACTGATTAGATTTTGGGGTCATGAGGTCAAGGTCAAAGGTCATGCGGCTCATTATGTATGCAAAAATAGCTTGTGATCGCATTCTCATTAGAACAGATTGATGGATCCCTGCCAAATTTCGATCATGTATGTATCATGCAGAGCCAGTGAACTGAGTAGATTTTAGGGTCATGAGGTCAAAGATCAAAGGGTCATATATGTATATGAGAAATTGCTTGTAATCACGATATTCTGAGAACCTGTTAATGGATTACAATTGAACTTGAATTTGAAAAATTTCTTCTGTTTTGGTTTGTAAAATTGCTCTATGACGGAGGCATCATTTTCGACTGCGCGCAGTCGAAGTTCCATCTAGTTTTTTTTTGGTCTTCCTTTCCTTCTTTTTATATTTGGGTCTTCCTCTTTCATCTCCCTTTCTTGTCTTTGTCTTCTTACTCTTCCTTCTTCAACATTCTTCTTCTTCTTTTTCTTCTCGTTCTTCTTGTTCTTGTTCGTCATCATCATCATCGTCATCATCATCTCATCTTCACTAATCATAATTATCATCAGCATCATCTATTTATCGTTATTCTTATTATATCCCCTTTTTCATTAAACAAAATTATCTCCGTTTTATTTAATCAGCTCTCAAGTTCTTCGGAAGTAGTCGCTTTTCTTTTCTTTTTTCCTTGTTCTTGATCTCCGTTTTTTAATCAGCATTTCATTTGTTTGTTTTTTACTCTTTTTCTTCATCAACATCATCATCATCGTCGTCATCATCA
Source organism: Strongylocentrotus droebachiensis (assembly GCA_035222895.1). Lineage (NCBI taxonomy): Eukaryota > Metazoa > Echinodermata > Echinoidea > Camarodonta > Strongylocentrotidae > Strongylocentrotus > Strongylocentrotus droebachiensis. The sequence continues at coordinate 220,519 of JAVYIG010002539.1, read as the reverse complement.
TCACTATCTTCATTAATCACAATCATCATCAGCATCATCTATTTATCGTTCTTTTTATTATATCCCCGTTTTCATTAAACAAAATTATCTCCGTTTTATTTAATCAGCTCTCAAGTTCTTAGGAAGCAGTCGTATTTTGAGAATACTGAGGGTGCTCAGGGCCTTCAGAAGTCTGCGAAGGTATGAAACAATTCCATCCCGCTATTAAATCTTAAGTCTATGGTTCCACCGTACCCACGAGAATAATGTCGATAAATTTCTTCTACATGATAATTTGTCATTGAAGATAATTGTCTTAACCCTTTTGCCACATCTATATCATAATATTTGATGTACTTGTTAATATGTTATTCATTCTAGTATATTATGTCCTAGTTTTACAATATCCTAGTAGTTTGTACGTATGCAGTCCTGTACGTATGAAGTTTGCTTGATTCTTCAGATTTTTTTTTTAAAGAAATGTATTTCAAGACTTTTTAGAGTAAAGCAAGCTAATCATGGCATAATGCAAATGTAATTATTTCAAATAATAAGTAAGTAAGTATGAGTAAGTACTATTTTATTAAACATCCCGTTAAAACAATGTAGTCCGTCTTTTGCAGTGTGAGTGCTTTAGCCGGTCTCTCTGTTGTGGTGCAGACTATCTTCCAATCTATCCCAGGTAAGTAAAGCGAACTGTGTTCTGAAAATGAAAAGAGAGTCTCATCTCGAGTTTGATCTGTAAATTTTGAAGGCATAAAAAGGTTCTTCTCCATCTTAAACAAATTGGCTAAGTCTTTAATAATACAATGTTAATTGTTAATTTCCATTCAATATAAATAATTTCGCTGATTCAAGGTCGCATCTATAATTATCATTGAGTTCTTTATGATACGTTTTTTTTTAAAAAGTGTATACAACTTTTCGATACAGTAACTTCGACGAGCGGAATCATTTATTGTCATGTTTATTCAATACAATGTAAACATACCGATATTATTATTTTCTTACATTATTGGCAGACATGTCGAACATCGCCCTTCTCCTCGTCATCCTCATGCTAGTTCTGAGTGTTGTAGGGGTGTTTCTATTCGGTGAGGATTTCCCAACTCTCTTCGGCAATCTTCAGTCGGGTAAGGACACAGTTTATAAACTATCATCCTCAGCGTATTAATATCACCCTCATTTATTCGTTCATACCAGAAAGAAGGAGATAATAATGGACTTGTGGTCAACCTAATTTCTTAGCTTTTCGTAAACTATCTATGACCTTACTTAAAGTCTTAAAATACGATATTTACGATTCTTTATGAAAACCTGGATAAAGTATTCTTATAATTTTTTCCTCCAACAGCTATGTTTTCTCTCTTCATCTGCGTTACACAAGATGGTTGGATGGGGTTATTTGAAAGGTTTAAGGTAGGAATATCTTTCATTTTTCTTACGACAAGAACATGTAGTTTAATGAAAATAATAAAACGTGAAGTATATGCCTTCACTTTATCGAATTATTATTTAGTGATTGCTTCTTTTCGCGACTTAATAGCAAAAATAAAACTGAGCTGATGAAGAATTTAATTCCTATACTGTCAAAGAATATGAGTTGTTCCTTTAATGAGCGCTATATGGTATAACTTTGAATTTACTACAACTCCAACTAGTCTCTTCAATACTTTTTCACCAACACGATTGACCTGTTTAACTTCCTGTGGCATTTTTCAATTTCTTCCCAATTCTACAATCTACCTGCAATGTCCGTCGTTAACATACCACATGCATCGTTTATTTTCACTACCATTTAAATTAATGATATTTGGCTGATGATGTTTATCTTTTCACAAATACATTGTACACTCCAGAACTCGCCTCACTACATGATAGGAGCTGTCTATTTCATCCTGGCCATCACCATCGGATCATTCGTCTTCGCCAACCTTGTCGTCGCCGTGGTCGTCACAAACCTGGTAAATGAACGCAACCATGTCCAGTTAGAATAGTAAATTAGTATCTATGAGATCGGAAAAAAAGAACCAAAAGGAGCAAGTGATGTACGACATTAAAGTTTTTCAAAGAATCTTTGAGCAGATAACATGACATAAACTATCATAATCATATAGGTGAACTTCAATGGAAGTTTATACATTTTGAAAAAATATAAAAGAAATTTAGTCTTCGAGATCGATGAAAATGATATGATACCAAAATATGATTCACTTTACTTTTATTAGGCGTAACTTATCTGATGAGAAGGGAAGAACTGATCAGGAGGGGAAAAAGTATCAGCTTCTATAACTTTACTTGTGCAATTTCCAGACCTACTGTATTTTTTCGCAGTCATAATGTATAGAAAGTAACATCCAATTTCAGACCTAACCTGACAACTGAACTATCTTGTATGATTAATATCTCTTGTCGCATTACAGGACAAAGCAGTCAAGGAGGTGAAACAGGAGAAAAAGATGAGAGAAGATGTTTTGAGCACCAAGATCAGTAATACAGAAGATGAAACTGGTGAGTAAATTGGTCTTAAATATGAAATATCATTTTTTTGTTTTCCATCTACAATATTTATGCACATGTTTATTGGTAGAGTAAACTGCCAGTGTGTTACACTTTCCTAAAGAATGTGATTTTATTGCAGTGCGTGATCTTGATAATTCAGAGCAAATGCATTGAACTGAATGTTTTGAATATTAAATCTCAATTGCATTGGATCAAGATAATGCTTGAGAGATTCTTTCTTGATATAAAATAATTCGATTGTAAGTATAATGCGAGCAAGGTGGTATTTTCTGTAGCTATACTACCGTCGTGACTGATTATTTGTTAACGATTTTCTTTATTTCCTCTGATTCCAAGTAGACATTGGCAAAGAGGTACCAATCACATCAATTGGCGACGTCCTAGATAAGATGGACATGACCACTCAGAAACCACTGCACTTCGGGGTAAGAAAAGGCAATAATTAATTTATACTCTATTTGAAATTATATTGGGCCACCGCTGCCGCATTGTGACCCGACTGCGATTATAATTTTTGAAAGAATTTGCAATGAAGTTAGACATGGAATGATTTAAAATCTAAATTATTCTTTAAATTTCATCTTGAATATCAATGTATTGATCTTAAGTATGCACTGAAGTAAGTACATTTTCTTTCTTTCACAATAACTGGAGAAAAGAAAAAAACAGATGCAGAAGGGAGGAGGGAGGGGTAGGCCTAAATGAAAGAGTACAGTGTACATATTAAAGAGATGGATGAAAGGCGAATAAGCAGGAGAGATATAGAAAGACGTATATGGGTGACACATTATTCTACGTCATTCTCAAGTTCCATCATCCATCGATACGATTGCAAAGACCTTCGAGAAATCAACGCAAAAGCAATTATAATTACGTCCCATAGAAACCATAATCTGATTGTGTAATACGTCTTTGTAATGTTTGCACATTTCAGAAGGTGATGAAAGAGGCTTTTGGAAATGCCTGAAGTTGAATTTTCGAAAGTCTTTGCGATCGTTTTTATGATATCTATTGCAGGATTGAAAATATATCGGAACAAAAACACACAAAATGTGTTTAAGAATTACATATTAATCCTTAGCTCAGCTCGTAGATAGGTGCGATGAGAATAATGGGAAGGAAAGAGAGAGCGAGAGAGAGAGAGAGAGAGAGAGAGAGAGAGAGAGAGAGATGAGATATTTATGTATAGAGAGATGCATGACATACGCCCTTATGTTTCATCGCATATCTCCTGCAGGATTTCAAGTATCTGACGACAGAAAAGTTTCAGAACTACATCGTCCTCATCTCGGCTCTTGAAGACAATCTTGCTGAATACCAGACGATCAGAGATGACCTCGACAAGGTTCGTAAAAAATACAAACAAAAACAAATAAACAAACAAATAGTGAAAATATACAATAACAAAACATCGTACGGGGACGGAAAAGTTTCAAAACTACATCGTCCTCATCTCGGCTCATGAAGAAAACTCAAGATCAGAGACGATCTACATCCATGCATGTGGACGGTGCAAATCCCAAGGAAGCGGAGATGGTGCACAATTATGAATTATGCGTGGGCTTGAAATCCAGTGAGAACGAGTAACAATAAAACATTGTACATCGCATTTAAGTATGAACGTAATGCGCTTTATACATGTAAATGATTGTAATAGGCCTATATTGTTATCATAAATATGAGTGACAAAAAATGGTCGAATTCATGGAGTTTTGTTGATTGATTTGTCAGATATTTCGACTACTCTGGGAGCTGAATGAATTTAATGAAGAGGATGATCTAGAATCGAAACCTTCCATGCCTCGACCTTCGACACCAGCCCCAGATACAGTGACCTTCAAAAATATCGGGGTGAGTAGAAGAAGAAAACAAATCACACCTTGTGGATAAATAGCTTCAAGGTCTTTTTCAGATGTGACGCCGTAAAACCGCGGGACTAAAAAAATAAACAAAAAAATCGGCGAAAAAAAAGGGGGCGCTTTACTTTTTTATTTTAAAAAGGTACAATTTACGTAACCATTTTAATGTTGTACCTTTTTTTTTGCTGGGGGGGGGGGCGTCGGGCCCCCATTGTGGATCCGCGCCTGAATGTTATATATCGATAGCCCAGCCCATCCCCTTTGATGGCACCGTCTTATTAGAGGTGAGTGTCCTTGTTTATAGGCTTTAAGTTCAAAACCTTTTGTATATCAATTTTAATCCTTGAAATCCAGAAAAAGGGAGACATCCTGTCCAACCTGCTTGAGCTTGAACAGCACAAGCTGATCTCCACCAGTCGGGGGACCCTCTCGGGTCTCATCAAGGACGCGGCCCGCCTGGTCCCTCCCAGTAACACTGCCGGACGGCCCTCATTCCAAAACTCGCGACGATCCCCCAAGGATGCCAGCAAGCCCGTCACCAAGAGCAAGACGGACCTAGGACACCTAGGATCTGGAACATCCTTGAAGATGAAACTTGACGGAGTTGAGGGTGTTATGAAGGGAACGTCGCGGTCTCGAGATCGGCTGGTGCCTGGTGATGCGGTGAGTGATGGCATCGGTGGGATATATCAATCTAGCGACCCTCAAACTCTATCACCAAAGTGGGTTTGGGTGGTGAGGCGGATTGGAACTCTGTGATGCATCGCGCTCCTCTTGATTACTAGATGTTGGATTGGATTTCAGATATCAACATCACAACATGGATGTGATAATAAGCTCTTTAGTTCTAAACAAAATAAAACAGCCCTTCAAAGTCTTCAATAACCTGCAAATGACATTTTGGCATCGCTTCCTCCAAGAAAATTGAAAATTTAGCAATTTTTTCCCCTTTATTTGTTATTGAAAATATGATTTGAACTCCCCCTCCCCATTCAAAATGCTCCAATTCTTTCTATTTTCAAGAATATTTTGTTCTTTCTGTCATGTAGGTGGATGAGAAACCTACAACATCAACAGAGTCGAGCAGAAGCACTGCAAGCAAGAGAGGGAAGAGTTCTCCAAAGACCACTTCTTCACCTCCAGAGAATCTGGGTGCAGGATCGGACGACTCTGAGGATGAGGAGGAAGAGATTGGCAAGGCTGCAGAGGACACACATTAGGGATGCTGAAGTTACATGGGTTTTTATCGAGTGTTGACTGGAAATTAAGCAGAATGGATTGTAAGAGGGAAAGAGAGGAGACTAGGGAGGCAGACAGTACAGAGAGAGAGAGAGAGAGAGAACGAACAGAGACTGAGGAGATCATACAAGATTGGAAAGAATCGAATTACAGAGTTTCAATGTAACAAAAGCATCAGGAGTGCTGGATGGAATTTTCAAGAAGTGACATAGCGGTCTAAGAAAAAAATATTATTTGTTTGACAGAAGAGTTTATTTTCCTATGTCAGAGCCTCTAGATAATATGCCAGAACTGCATGTATTTCCAACCAAAGACAGATATATTTCATTGTTGATTTCTGTGACTGTGTTGACCACATTTTAATTACTTGTGTTTATGAAACAAAGATACTTGTAGATAGAGAGACAGAGGAAGAGAGATATAGAGAAAGGGAGAAAGAGAGAGAGAGATAGGGAGAGAGATAGGGGGAGAGGGTGGAGAGAGAGAGATATATAAGGGGAGATAGAGAGAGAGAGAGAGGATGTACTTCCTTGGTATTCATAACAAGGGAAACGCTCTCGGCGGTCTCGCCTGCATAACGCAATTCAATATGATAAACCAGAACGTCAATGACGTACATTGTAGTGCTCATCCGCATCTCGCAACAACAAATATCGTGGTACACTTTTGAACTGGTCAAAAAATAAAAATGTGATGCCCTGGAAGGGACATAATTTCATTTCATTTGCATGAAGTACCATAAATAATCAATGGAGCAAAATCTCAAAATTCTGTGTAGAAGTTTAGTGTTCCAAATTTAGCTCTACCAGATAAGGCAAACCAAATCAAAATCGGTCAAGAAATGAGGGAGAAGAAGCAATTTTTGTTATATTTGGAATAAATTTGCATAAATTACCATAATTAATTAATGGAGAACAATTTCAAAATTCTGTGTAGACCTTTAGTGTACCAAAGTTAGCTCTACGATATAAAGCAAACCAAATCAAAATCGGTCGAAATATGAAGGAGAAGAAGCATTTTTTGTGATTTTTAAATTATTTTTGGAATAAATTTGCATTATTATCATAATTAATCAATGGGAGTAAAATCTCAAAATTCTGTGTAGAAGTTTAGTGTTCCAAATTTAGCTCTACCAGATAAGGCAAACCAAATCAAAATCGGTCAAGAAATGAGGGAGAAGTAGCAATTTTTGTTATTTTTGGAAAAAATTTGCATAAATTACCATTATTAATTAATGGAGAACAATTTCAAAATTCGGTGTAAAAGTTTAGTGTACCAAAGTTAGCTCTACCAGATAAAGCAAACCAAATCAAAATCGGTCGAGAAATGAAGGAGAAGAAGCATTTTTTGTGATTTCAAATAAATTTGCATAAATTAGCATAGATAATGAATTTCACGATTCTGTGTACAAGTTTTAAATCCCCCTCCTAGCCCTATCATATGAAACAATCAGAATCAAAATCGGTTGAAAAATAAGGAAGCATTTTGAAAATCTTGATGATGATGCCACAACATAGTCCAAGTCTGTTGACCTGAAATGACCTTTGACCTTGACTTTGTGATCTGAAATTCTACTCACATGATTGGGGATACTTGATTACCCTATAGTCCAAGTTTCATTGACTCAGAACTTATACTTTAAAAATTATATCAAAAATTCAAAAACTTAACCTTAGGTTAAGTTTTCGATGATGATGCTACAACATAGTCCAAGTCTGTTGACCTGAAATGACCTTTGACCTTGACTTTGTGATCTGAAATTCTACTCACATGATTGGGGATACTTGATTACCCTATAATCCAAGTTTCATTGACTAAGAACCTATACTTTAAAAATTATATCAAAAATTCAAAAACTTAACCTTAGGTTAAGTTTTTGATGTTGACGCCGTCGCCGCCGCCGCCGTCGCCGCCGCCGTCGCCGCCGCCGTCACCGGAAAAGCGGCGCCTATGTCTCGCTTTTTGCTACGCAGGCGAGACAAAAAGGGTATTACAAAATAAATTTAGAAAATGATTCTAAATGTATATGTGTCATATAAACTTGAATTAATTATGTCGTCATGGTATATGCTGATGTGCAAAATGTATTTACTCCCAAATCTAATGAAAAGAATACTCTGAACACCTTACAAAACCTGCTTTTTGTACCAGTGAAGTGTTATTTAGATAAAAGAAAGATTTTATTGATGTTTCTAGTTGACATTACATGTAATAAAACATTGATCAGTTTTTTATACCATTATTTGACTCGAAATAAAAGTTTAGTTTTGTTGACTTATCTGACTCATTAAAAACATCTCTGAAGGTTTTCACATTACTTATTAACTAAAAACAAAATCCTAAAACGTGATATTAATATTTTTATGTGAAATGATATCTTTTATTCAATCATGTATAATTCTTAAAATTCATATCTTTTGAGGTTTTTCATGAAAGCTACATAAGTTGCGGCTAAGAAAAACATGGACTAAACCCTGTAGGATATAAATACCATCACAAGGTCACTTAATATAAAATCATTAACATAATTCTTACATAGTTCCACATGCCATAAAGTACAAGTCAAGAATAAAAGTGTTATTCAATACCTGATAAAAACTAGAATCATGATTATACCAATGAATAATTTCATAGTAATCATAGATTCAAAACAACCGCACAGACTTACAAGAAATCACCTCAAAGGCAAAATCATAGTGTATTGCCTATAGAAATCACCTTCAAGCCTAGCACTAACGTCCTTGGGCAAGACGTTAAAGGGAAAGTCCACCCTGAAATTAAGTTAGTTTTAATAGGAGTAGAAAAATGAGAGAAACAAGTCAGTGAAAGTTTGAGCAAATTCCGATTAAAAATAAGGAAGTTAGGATTTTTTAAGTTGTGATCAATCAAACACAAATTGGCAACTCTATGACGTAAAATGCGAGCTCAACTTCCATTTGCTTAGTACTAAAAAAATCTAAAATTTTCATTTTCCCTCAAGAAAAATTTCAACCATACATGCACCCTAAATATAATAATTGCAAATATGTTTCTATACTCCCCCTGCAAGGAACAAATATATATTCCGTCATCAATAACGAAGAAAACATGATTTTATGGAATATTATGCACAAAGCAAATGAAGGAGAGCTCGTATAATACGTCACAGAGTTGCCAATTTGTATTTGATTGATCACAACTTCAATAATTCATAACTTTCTTATTTTCATTCAGAATTTTTTCAAACTTTCACTCACCTGATTTTCTTATTATTCTGCCTCTATCGAAACAAACTTATTTTTGGGGTGGACTTTCCCTTTAATATACATCTGCCACTCACTCTTCACCCAGGTGAGGTGAACGGGTACCTGATAGACTTGAGTACTAGTTATCATACTAGTAATTTTGATGAGCCATGAATGAGCATCACAGTCTCAAAACGTGATGAATGTTAGCGCTATATAAGAAGCCATTATTTATCTGATTATGTAATATGTCTTCGTAATGTTTCCATATACATGTATTTCATAAGGTGATATACAAGGTTATTGCCCTTAGTTTGATTTCTTGTAAGCCTGTGTGATCGTGGTATACACACATGTACATGCAATTTTAAGCAGTACATGATGTCACTTTAGCATCTTGTTCTTACTTTTAGTCATCACTATTCACATGCAAATATATGTATACATGTATATAAATGAAAATAAAATAATCTCACATAAATTTCCCCTACTGCATAGCCAATGTGAAAACATGTAAGCTGAGGTTTTAAATCCAATTCTGCTAAAACAATACTAAACAGATCATGCAGACATGTTAATACATGAATACATAGTGCAGAGTGCAACCTAAATATACACACTAGAAAGTGTAGGCTTTCATATCCCTGGATATAATCATACGCTACTTGTCATTACAAAATTGAACATAATATATATATTACAAATATTAAATCATGGCAATATAATAATGTATCTCTTCTAAATATAATATTTCTACCGGTAATCATAATATTCTACATCACCACATATAAAATCAAATAACATCATCATGAATAGAAAATGAGTCCTAACAGGTCTAATTTTCACAAATAGCATAGTAATATTGAAGTACATCAATTACAGTTTTATTATGTAAAATCATTACACAATCTTTTGTTTCTTTGTTGATATTCTCTACTTGTTATCATCATACAAACAGACACAAATCGATTATTTACATTGTGTACATTGCACAACCTCGGTTTGGAAACAGTATCAAGTTCAGAGCAAAGCAAATAGAGGGAAGGATATTTGATAAGAATACATCAATTCATTTAAAAGTACATTACATATTAGTTACAATGTATGCAATGCCATGGCATGGTAAATCATATTTTGCCAAGACAAAGGATCTTCATGGTGCACTTAAAAGTTGATGAAGAAGAAGCAAGCAGGCACTTTTCCATATATTTTAGGGGTCAAAATATAGTACAGATTAAAAAGAGTATGTTTGTCTCCAGAAAATAAGGAAAAAAAAGTAATTGTTAAACATTAAAATTTAGAAAGAGAAGATTGAACAAGTTATGAATATCTTACCACTACCAATTAAGTCTTCTACAATCAGCTACGGTTATCCATAACCATATACTTAGATAATAATAGTTGACAATATGATTCTTTTTTTAAAGCTTGAAGGAACGGGGAATTACAAAAATAAGTTAATATATTTGAAAACAAGACTATTTGATGTAGAAGATATTGAGAATATACTCAGAGGAAGAAAAAAAGGAAACGGAAACAGCACATCATAAGCTTTCACAAACTTTCACTCCATGTTGGACTAAATACATGCATGTTGGATTTGAAGAGAAATTTAGGTCAGAATACAAATGATTTATTCTTTTCACAAGAACAGAGTCTAAAAGCTCGTTCAGACTAAAGGCAAGTTATATGAAACTCTTGTAAAGAAATGTAAAGAATCATCATACAGGGAACAAACAGACTAGAAAACAACATTGTATAACATCAAGTTATACAATACACCAGTTTACAGTTGTATCAGTGCGCATGCGCAGACAGTTGACCTCGGGTCATTGGCCCCAAAATTGGGGCCAATAACCTCTGACCTCTGGTATTTATGCGTAAATTAAAATTGCGCCCATGCAAATGATGATGTGCGCGCACAACGCAGCGCGCAGGCAGCTAGTGATGTCATCATTATTTGCATGGGCGCAATCTTAATTTACGCATAAATACATGACTCCTAGGTCATTAGCTTTGTTTAAAATGGCGCACACAACTGTAAACTGGTGTATTGTCCTATAATATGATGTTCACACTATAGCCAGGCCCCCATTCTAGATTGAGTTTCTGTTTGAAACAACGCTCAAACATACGTTCCGTTATATGACATTTCTCTACACGATGTTCAGGCTACAAAAGAGATAATTACTTATTGTATAGCTTTACCACGAAATCTGGTGGTCTGAATGCTGGGTTATGTTACAAATTAAAAGTTACCTTGATACGAGGAGACGGGCGACTTTCAGGCCCATACGTGTGTTAATGCTCACTGGTGTACATAGATTTTGGACAACAAACGCTTATCCAGTAGTTTGAAAGTTTCCTGATATTAACAAGCTATTGTAATTATCGTCTGTTTGGATCCAGAAGGGCGTTCATTATATATCCTTTAACAGAATTAACGCCTTTTTGGCTCAAAAGGGATGATATACATGCATGCAGCACATCCAAAATCATAGCATGCATTCATATCACATTCATTGAATTTATCCTCTAACACTGCACTTTGCTTTATGTCCGGTGCTGCATCACAGGCACACTACATTTAACACCTTACACCTTAGAGAATATACACTTGAGTGTCTTGTGCATGGGTAGCACGGTGGGGGTAATGGTGCTAGAATCACCGGTGTTAGGCTTGGGAGGCTGAAACGTGGTGTATCCTTTCTTTGAAGTCCAAGGTGGAATGATTGAGTGAAGAATGAAAGAAAAGAAGAGCAAAGAGAAGAAGTCCATTATCATCATCCAATGACTTCTGTAGTACTTTCCAGGGTGTTCCTAAAAAACAAGATAGAAATGAAAAGATAAAACAATAAATTAGCAATTATAGTGATAAAAGGACAAGTCCACTCGAAAAATAAGTTACTTTCAATAAAAGCAGAAAAATTAGACAAACCAATCAAAACGAGTTTGAGCAAAATCAGATAACTAATAAGAAAGTTATGAATTTATGAAAAAGTATGTAAAACTATGGAACAATGAGAATCACAATACAAATTGCCAAGATGGTTATCAGTTTGTGACGTCATGTCCTCACTATTTATCAAATGCTCTATATGGTTTAATCCAATTAAATTCCCTTTTTATTCCCCAAAACTTGATTTCCCCATGCCTTTGCCCAGGTTATATGATTTGTATCATATTGCGTGCATGACATTTCACAAAATATTTCATGAACTTTGAAGAATTTATACTATTTTCTGAATATTGTATATTCATAATTAGTGATTTTTATATAAATAGTTTATCAAAATTCACATTTTTCATGATTTAACTGGAAAAAATTACCTGGTACTCTATATTAGTGCATCCACACAAAAACATATTACTATTAATCTATCTTGGATGCTGGTGTGAAGAAATGAGATTCTTAAGGAGAAAATAGGAAATATATGTCATCAATATAAATAAAATAATTAATGGATAGTGAAGAAATGACGTCACAGACTCATGAGTGAGTTGCCAATTTGTCTATTGATTTTCAAAGTTTTTTAATGTCATTAAACATTCATAACTTTCTTATTAGTTATCCGATTTTGTTCAGATTTGTTTTTGATTGGTTAGTCTGATTTTTCTGCTTCTATTGAAAGTAAGTTATTTTTGGAGTGGACTTGGGCTTTAAGAGCAATAACTGCTAGTCCGGAGCAACTTTAGTAAGATATAAAAAGCACTTTTCAGAGTGGTCACCTACTTTATTTCTTAAGTATGCATTCAAAAGTATTCCTGTTTAATATTTCAAATAATTCCCTACTGTAAATACTTATAAACAGATGTCAGTAGAAAAAAAATTATATTTCATATAAACATTTTTAATAATAGTAGAAGTATAATTTTATTTTTACTTAAACAATATTCATAACTTGCAGTCAATTCATATGATTACTGAAAAACGGAGGAATGTAATGACATTTAGATGGAAACAAAAACAGATAATTTTTGTGTAAAAAAAAAATTACATATATGCATTACCGGTAATAAAACAAATGGCAATGTGTGAGAAAAAAAAACGAAATAAAAAACATTAAGACAAAGAGAATGAGAGCAAGGAAGCATGCATAATATGTCTTGAAGCAAATGATGAATGCCAAATATGGATGGTAAGCATACTTGCAAATTGCAATGATTATAAAAGTGCATTATGATGAGGTGTTATGCAGCTTAATGCTTCAGCATTAGTTGCAAATCACCTACATGTACATGTAACAGAATCAAAGTAGGGTCCAGCTTCAAAATTGCAGAAGCATCAAATGAAACCAACAAAAATAGGACACATGTGTTCCATTTCTTTAAAATACTTATACCCTTCAGATGGCCCATATTAAAAAAAACAGAATAAAGTCCATACACAACTTCATATATTCTATAGTTTCTATATTTTTTTTTACTGTATATCTCCCATACATCAATTTCCAACACTACAACATTGCAAAACTGTAAAACAGAAAATTATTAGCGATAAAATCTAGTATTCAACCTTTCTGCCAGTTTCACCACAAGGTGGGGATTGTGTTTTGTTTTTAAAGAATCATTAGCATAACTGCTTGTTTAATCTATTCATGATTCTAGTCTTGAATAGACGAGAGGTGATTACCGGTACAGTACTTCTCAATTTCAATAACACAATTAAATCTAGTATCTCTACATCTTCTGAATACTGTTATACATGAAATGTCAGAAAGGCGCTGACTCTGTGTGAAAGAATGTGAATGAATCCCCTTCTGGCTCCCAATAGAGAATATGCTAATGAGGAGTTTCCCTCCTTTTCAACAGACTGTGATGAATGAGATTGGTTCATCCTTCAAGCAAGCAGAATTCGAAATGGCTCTCGTGCACAGTGTGATGGGTGAAATCTTTTTCCACCATTCTTGAACAAACCAATGTTTTGCTGTACTTAATGAATATGTGCATGTACACGTACGTTGTGATCAATAACGATGATGATGATGATAATGAATGCTATTATAATGTCTCCCAGTCAGTTTTAAAGACTTAAATGAAGTGAAGTCAAACCTGTATATTAAGGTCACCCCCTGAAAACACAAAATATGGCCACTGTAGACAGGTAGTCATCTTAGACAGGCTCTTTAACACTCAACAGTTACACATATTTTATCCTTCTACAGGGATGCTATATGAGTGACCACTATAGACAGGTGGTCTTTAGAGAGAGGTGTCCACTAAGACAGGTTTGACCGTATGTGGGCAAATGTTTCCATTATTCTTATATTTTATCTTTAATTTGGCTAACTGAAATAATTCATGGTCAACAGCAAGCTCCTAATAGCAAACCTAAAGTAGAGCAAAAGGCTGTGAATCTTGCTGGAGTATGTTGCAGTATCATTTTTGTAATTTTTAAAACTTTCCATATATTTAACGAGACAGTTATCCGTTACCATAGTTTTTAAGTATTCATCTACATGATAGAATCGTAAAGTAATTATTCTTAACATAATTGTATGCCTATTAACTTGTCCTTAGCTCATACCTGGAGTTGAAATTGTATATTTTTTTCAAAATAATTGCAAATGATTTGTTATAATTCATTGCAATCAAACAAATATATGCAGCTTACAATAGAACAGCATGAAGCTTCAAGCTTTCATGATCCCAACAATGTTGGCTTGTTGTACCATTAAACTGTCAAATTGGAACCTGATATTCAGGAATTATTTACAATGTAGTTACAGACGGACAGTCATGTGCAGACAAGGAATGCTTTTGATCTTACATCGATATTGAGAGTTTGTTTTTATTTCTCTGTGCAAATTTTGCAAATTTGCATTTGTTTGTATGTTTCATACACAAATTATCTGAGTTCAGCTCGCTCAACATAACTTTTGCCTTATAGCGCACAGAGTGTAAATGGTACAAACACAAAACACGATATAAATGGAATAGCAATATGCAAGCACGTCGGATAATGTTCATGGCTATGTAGTCTTGTGGATGCAGACCTTGGACATTACAGATGTGGGACAATGACGTTGAATCATTGAGTTACTTACAAAGGGCGGCAGCGCTAGTACCATACTCTTTGTGCTTGCCTTTCCAAGCCTTAACATGGGCCAATCTGACCAAGGAATAAATGAAAGGTCAATGGCGATTGAGTAGTAATTGTATGAGAGAAGTATGAGAGTAGAAATTTGGAATATAAGGTTAATAATATGAGTTTTATGCTTGGATATTTCAAGTTTGGAGAAGAATGTTAAAATCAATGTATATTTAAAAAGAAATTTAGAAATTGCATGTGTGGAGGAGTACATTCAAATTAATGATTATTAAAAGAAATTTAGAAGTTTCTGGAAAAAGAAATGTTTCCTAAACCCCAGTTAAATGAACTGGGACACAGAGAGTAAAATGCAAGGCATATATTCAAATTAAATGGGGGAAATGATAGTAAGAAATCAGAAAATATGGGACAAATCTCACACTTAAATAATGAATATATATATATCACACCATTAAAAACATTTTGAGATAAGTAGACAATTTCCTTTAGACTGTCCATGTCCAGAAGAAGAGAATAAATTTAAAAAACGACACTGGATGCAAAATCTGCCTTTCTAGAAATGTCACGCCCTTCTGCAAGCCAGGCGACGATATGATGATTTATTTTTTTGTTGGTTGAATTTGTAATTTGTGAATGCTCAGTGTACGAAATCAGTCATGATTATTTCTTTATTGGTTGAATTCGTAATTTATGAATGCTCAAAATGTATATGATTTCTTTTTTTTGAAATTGTAATTGTGAATGCTCAGTGTATGGAATCAGTGATATATGATTATTTCTCTGTTTTTTGTGTAATTTGTGAATGCTCAGAGTGTATGAAATCAGTGATGATAATATCTTTTTTCGGTTGAATTTGTAATTTATGATCAATGTTCAGTCATTTCAGTTTATGAAATCAGTGATATATGATTATTCTTCTTCTTTTTTAAATTTGTAGTTGTATTCACCTTCATAACTTTGCCATAGCTGTGTATATGCACCTGTAACAATAATGAACTATTCATGTACAAGTTGCCTACAAAATTCTTAATACCACTGGACACTGATAGGTAGTCTCCCTTCTACCAAAACAAAACCAGTTACCACACTGAATAGCTAATAGATAAAACTTGCTCTACAAGTATAGGAGGCGTTATGGCTAAGTGGTGGAGCAGTGGTCTCGTACCTGGGAGGTCCCAGATTTAAAAACAATTTTTGTTTGCGCTAGTGCCCTTTGGTAAGGCATTATTCCTCGAACCATCAAACCAGGTACCTCATTCAACAGACTTTACTTTCTTCCAACACCTACAAAAATATGTGCAAATCTTTAATCCCATATGACAAATTGTGAACTGGAAACAGTATAACCACACCAACATTCCTGAAAATATGTTATCCCTGTTAAGTGAGAGGTCTTTTTAGTTGTCAACAAATATCTAAAGCATATAGAGTTTATAGATGATTGTATGGATGTGTAGAGGTGTTGTGGTCGAGTGGATACGTCGCCGGACTGTCGATCACAAGGTCCGCGGTTCGAGTCCCGCCGCCGCACTAATGTCCTTTGGCAAGACATTGATCTACATTTGCCACACTCCACCCAGGTGAAGTAAATGGGTACCTGGTAGGAATTTATTCCTTGAAATGCTAGAGCGCCGTATGGCAGCCGTGCTAAAGCCAGGGTAATAATCGGGAGCGCCAGGAGGGTCAAATCTGACTGACATGAGCGCTGTACAAGAACCCACTATTATTATTATTATGACTGCATGAACTATCTGTGTATGCGATCACTTCTGTACAGTTACCAACCAAATTCATAACTCCTTACATTTGTCATGACAATTTAAATACCTCTCACTACTAATGGGCTCATTAGTTTTTCAGAATAATGCCTTAACGACCAGAGAAACTCACTGATTTCATTTCAAACTGTATTAGACCCATATACAGTGTACTTGTATGAAAGCCGGACAAAATAAAAAAGGAGAAAAAACAAGACATGCCCAACATAAACACATTTCAGATTCCCAAATGTCAGAATACCGCCAATTAAAAACACATCACTGTTTCACAGCCTCATAGTTCCTTTAAACAAATAGAGAAACCCCACAGACTTCATTTCAAACTGTACATGTCACATATACAGTGTACTAGAACGAAAGTCAGACAAATAAAGGCGAAGAATACACCCTAACATAAACACATTTAAGATTTCCAAACGTCAGAATACCGCCTTTGGTATTTATTAAAAACCCATCAAAGCTTTACAGCCACCTAGTTCCCTAACGACCAGCGAAACTTACTGATTTTTATTTCAAACTGTACTAGACCCATATACAGTGGACATGTACAAAACAGACACAAATAAAGATGGAAGGATACACCCATCGTACCAACATAAACACATAAAAGGTTCCTAAACGTCAGAATACCGCCTTTGGTTTAAAACTCATCACAGCTTTACAGCCATGAACGACCAGAGAAACTCACTGATTTCATTTCAAAGTTTCAAACTGTACAAGTCACATATATACAGTGTACTTGTACGAAAACCAGACAAAATAAAAGGTGAAGAATACACCCATTCAGACCCAACATAAACACATTTAAGATTTCCACATGTCAGAATATCGCCTTTTTGTTATTTATTAAAAACTCATCGGAGATTAACAGCCACCTAGTTCCTTAATGATCAGAGAAACTCACTGACCTTGTTTCCAAATGTACTAGTCACATAATTATACACATATACATACAGGGTACTTGTACAAAAGCCAGACAAATAAAGGTGAAGAGTACACCCCCAACAGACCCAACATACCGGCAAACACATTTATGATTCCAAAATGTCAGAATACCACTTTTGGTATTTATTTAAAACCCATCAAAGTATTACAGCCACCTAGTTCCTTAAAAACCAGAGAAACTCACTGATTTCATTTTAAAGTTTCAAACTGTACTACCGGTAGTCACATGTACATATACAGGGTATACATACAAAAGCTAGACAAATAAAGGTGAAGGATACACCCCAACATACCCAAAATAAACACATTGAAGATTCCCAAATGTCAAATCCAACCAAGATCAATATGCCCCAAATCTCAAATTATTCAAAGAGATAGTACAAATACGCATGCAAAGAAAGACTGACTTTGGAGACTCATGGGGTATCTTGCTCTCTGGGAAAGTGAGGCTAGAGCAAAAATGATGATATGCGTGCAAAGGAGTAAAGAAAGAAAATGACATATAATCATCAATCAATAAGGGAATAGATAATGAAACAAATCTACGATGGGTATTGGCAGAGGAGGAATGTTTATATAAGCAGAGAATTCCAGGGTTGGCAATTTTATTAATTTTTTTTTTCAATTTTAGAAGAGGAATGTGATTAAATCTGAGATTTTAATATAAATGATATACATTTTACAAGAAATGGAAGAAACTAAATGGTGTTTTCTAAATTATGGTTAATCAGTGCTTTAAATCACCCGTGCTCAAATCAGAAACCCCAACCTGAATCAAACTTGCAAATTCTAAATCTAAAAATTAATAAATTCCTCCTTACAATGTTGTGAAGATCAAATTATTGCTTCGATTTGGGTTATCGTCTATGGATAAAAAGTTTGAAGACATCAAATTAACGCTACCTGGTATTATAAGGTAGAATAACTTGAACAAATTATGAAGAAAATAAAAAGGATATAAATTATGAAGAAAATAAAAAGGATATAAATAATATAGCTCCAACTTAGTACTAGTATGAAAAATGCATTTAAAATACCAGTAGCTGAAAATGTATATTTCAAATATATCACAGGTTTTAGAATATAGAATAGCTGTTGTCTTTCAGACATCATTAAATTTCAATTGTATCAACTACATTTGTACATGTATATTCTTGGTTTATTGATAATGTTCGATACATAGGACAGACAAAAATTCCAATGTAAATTTCATGCATGCAAAGTATTTTGAGCTTGATAAACATAACAATTCAAATTTCACACATGTCTAAAGACAAGCTCTAATAAATTGCAAGGTTTATAGATCTGCGTGTACTCGATTGTGCATGCACTATTATAAGTGTGAGTGACAGTATATAGATGGCATGATAATCAAAGTAAAAGATCAATCTTAAGTCATCATGAGAGTTGCAGCAAAACATTTGGGGTGCCCAAAGCCCTGGGCCCATCTTATACAGAGTTATGATCGATCCAATCTATCCTAAGTCCTTCAATTAATGGCAAGTTTGCAGTCCCCTATCTCTAATATGTATATAGTTTTGATTGATATCAACTTTATAAGACGGGGCCCTGGTTTCCATTAAAAAACTAAACAAAAAACTTTAGAGGTCTGTCAAAACAAGGTTCTAGTTTACATTTTACCACTTAGGAGGGGGGGGGGGGGGCAGTGTTTACTACTTTACCGGCCAACTTTCAGTGTTTGGCCATGGATATATTAATACTTTCTTCACTTCCTTCATATTTATCACCACAGAAATGAATAAATCTGTACATCTGCTTATCAATAATGAAGACATAATGAAGAACAGAATTATTATTCAAAATACTATGCATCTCTTCTTCTAGTACTGTCAGAGGACAACAGTTTATCTTGTGATTCAATATCAAACATATATGCAGTCATGCACACAAGCAACTCTAGCAAAGTCTTCAGCATGATCCAGCGAACCAGACAAAACAAAATCAGGGACTCATTGAGCTCTGTGCTAATATGGTGTAGGTATATGACTGATGGGATTACAAAAGGGTGAATACATAGTAAAAGATGAAATGATTCAAGTAGAGGGGGACAACCCCATTGATTGATGGCCCATGAGAAAGATGATCTCAGAAAATGTAAGATAAGTTGACAGAAGGTCTGTCGGTCTCCCTGTGCGTCGGTCTCCCTTGGCGTCGGTCTTATGAGCAATCAGGAAAAGTTGTTGTAAAGTCATGTTAGTCTCGGGCATGTCAGTCTTATATAACCTTAGATACACTGGCACAATGTCCTGTTGGTCTCCAGCTTGATCGAATCATCGTTCTTCTAAACTTCAAGAAAATTTGTCAGGCCTTGTCGGTCTTGTGGACACCCATTGATCCCTAAGATAAGTCATTAGATATTCTTGTGGACTATTCCTATCTTCATCAGCTCGAGTTTGCCAAATGACCCGCTGTTTTCAGACTCAGGATATTATCCCGAAGCTTGAAATTGCGTCTTCACCAGACCGATACGCTCATCACAAACTAGCTCAGACGGGCGAAAATTAGCCTGCTATTTCCTGCAAACAGCGAGATATTTTGGTAACAAGACCAAGATTTCTCAGGATATATTCTCTACCAAATACCCAGCTAACTGAAACTGTGGGCTGATGAAGACGTAAATTAACTGGTTCATTTGCGATCAGGATAGTTAAAATAGCGGGTTATTTGGCAAACTCGAGCTGATGAGGACAGGCCTTATGAGTACTGTGGGCTGTCAAACTCCATCTCAGGCCATCTGTCCAATGGGCTGCAGCCACCGAGAGTGCGGTCTTACAAAGTACAATTGTTTTGACTGAGCTTGAAAACTCAGGTCAGGGAAAGAAGCGAGAGAAATATATCTGCTCTTGAAAGTTGAAAGAATGAAAAACTCTTCTAAAGCAGAATGAATTTTGTTACCTCATACCTTATCCTTTTGACCATGCATGCAGTCTGCAAAGACTTTAAAAACAATAACATTGTATAGCAATACAAATATCATCTAATAATTCAAATAATATCATGTTGAAATTAAATGCTCCATGCATGGACAAAAATCTTCTAATAATTCAAATAAAATCAAGATGAAAATAAATACCCCATACATGAGCATGAATAAGTTTGAGACTATTTTCTTAGTACTGCAAGACTCTTTTTTTGTTTTTTGGGGGGCAGCTTATACATCCATCAGTAATTTGTATTACTGGTTATGATTTGCAGTTGTAGATCTATGATTCTGGACTAAAGGGGGGTATTGAGGGCATGCACCTTTTGAGGATAAAATATTTTCGAGCATGCGATGGAAATGACTTAAACAAAGGGGGGCATGCAATTTTTTTTCTTTCAAAGAAAAATGCTTGAGAAACTAATAGAGGGGGCACCCCCAATCTGCCACTGATTACGATTACAAATATGGTGGCATGTGTTGTTTACAATGGGGTCTATTTCATTCTGTTTCAAACAAAGCTATACCAGCCACTGTGCATTGATCATAATTTATCCTTTGCTGTGAGGCAGAAAAGTGTTTTCCTTTAACATCTTGAGTTAACAGCCTACTGGCTCTCACCAGACATCTATCTGCTTTGAGCCAGACTAGCGTTAAATCATATATCATTCTACACAGAGATACCTCCCTTCTAGCTCTAAACAGATAATATGCAGCTCCCGTTAACTATTAATACAAAGCTACTACATTGCATCTCAAAGTGCTACTGTACTTCCAAACCAATTTTTCACTGAAAAAACCCCACTCGTTTCCAATTTCCAATACTTGACATCTGATCATGAAACAATGTTACTGTAATTTCACTTCTACAAATATAACTGAAAATAAACATAAATCTTTGAATAGTGTATCAACTGCATTGAGAGTGGACACCTGAGCTACTCAAGTGTCTTCCCATCTCATTTTGATACCTAAAACCGATGCACCTGTATTTAGAAGTTGCCACTTTGCCACAAAACAAACGACCAACACCAATACCAATGACAATTGAAGCACAAAGGGAGAAGGGTACACATGCACAGAGGAAATAATTACAGAGAAATGTTTTTACCATGCTGCCATAATAAAGTTGCAAAATTAAATTGCACAGATATAATCTAATGCATTTTGCAGGAAGAATACATCACCAACTATACTAGAACAGGAAACACAAGATCACCATAGTAACAAAACAGACAGAGCCCACCACAATATTGGAAACTTAAATGGGAAGCCAACCATGCTACTTAAAAAGTACCAGTCTACTAAAAAGTTAATGATTGTTGCTTACGCCAATGCCAAATCAAAGGAATTTCTGCATGATGGGATTAAAAATTATACACGACAGATGAGAAAAGGAAACAATGCAAGGTTTCTTCTTTTCACAGGGATTATTATGGTTAATGATGGAATATACAACAGGCACAACTTCACATTTTAAGTTGAAATGACTTGCATTTTGCTGGTAATAATATCAGCAAGTCACATTTATACGGATCATGAGTTTATTTCAGCTTATTCTAAAGTATTATTTCAGATTTTGACATGATAGTAACTGAATCATCTGTGAATTTGTCTAAAAATATAGTTATAAAAATATCATCAAATTTAATATTTTACAAGAATTTAAATTCTGGAAAGGAAAAATTCATGTCCAATTTCAATGAAGATTGAAGGTATTCTAATCAAAATGAATAACCCTTTATAAATGACTAGATAACATAACTATAGGGATAATTCCAAAGGAATTTCATGTCATGTTTGCCACTCAAGTTTTAGAGTGATTTTTGTTATAAATGTATTAACAAAACTTAAGTAGTATCTTTAACTTGTGATGACTAAAGCTAAATAAGGTTACCCTACTGCGTGCATGAATGAAAGGGTTCGTTGAGAAAATTAGAAAAAGTTAAAACAGATTTCACTTGCGAAATTTATTTTTAGTTCTATAAGAAAATCTGTTTAAATAAAAAAAAGCTCTGTTCAATGTTATTTAACTGATAATTCCTTAATGTGCAACCATAAAAGTTAGATTTGAAGCTCTAACTGCTAATTTGTTCTAAATATAATCTAATTGATACTTCCTTTAATAATTTACAACTACAGTACATAGTTAGATACTAATATTAATGTCCAAAAAGCCATGTCAATCTGGATCTATTCATTTGTATCAAATGTACATAATTATACTGAAAGTAATCTAAAAGTTAGTAGCCTTCGCAACCAGGTATTAGGGGAAATTATATTGTTTTCAATACAAAATACATAATAATTCAAAGTCTGTATTAAAGTAGAATTTAAAGATAACATTCCTAAATACATGTCTATTTTCTAACTTGTAGTTTACAATTTATTTGAATTGAATAGTCTCAATGCCTTCTATTTGTTCTCTTATTACGGTCGTATCTGCCCTAAAATGCACATAAAAATTGTGAAAACCTGCATGTTGGTTTTAAGATTTACTGCACTATGAGAGGAATTTGTCATATATACTCCAGCCCAAATAATCTCAGCATATTTTTCAAAGGAAAGATACAGAAAATGAAGATTGCTCATATCAATATCATTAACTGTACCCAAAATATATATACATATATATATATATATATATATATATATATATAAATTAATAATTGTTTGAATGCATGGTGAAGATACTAGAAACTAAAAACTAGAAACCCCTGGTTACTACTTTTTAGGCTATAAATATCCCTCCACCAGAGAATATTATCATCTTGACGCAACTATGATTCTGCTGCATGCAATATGGACGCACAAGTTCATAAATGACGATGATCGTGTACAGTTTATCGTTTGAAATTCGTGAATGTAGATGTTGTTAATAGACTGGAGAACAATACACCATGTTATGTATATAGGTGCTTGAGAAGAGAAAATGTTATTATTTTCTATTATAATTAATTTACCAGGGCTTTTTTTGCATTAAGAGGTTTTGTAAATCAAAGTTGAATTACAAGGATTGGAATCGACGCGTCTCCCCTCGTGGTAGAGCCATTCTGTTTGGGATAAATCATTCCATTTAAATATTCTTAATGCATTCCATCTAACTTCAAATATCTATTCAAATGTTCATTGTAATATTCATGAGATAGAAAATCTATTGTATTACTTGAATCCTGTTTACAGATTTTTTTCTTTCTTTCTTTCTGCAGCTATCATTCGGTCACCTTAAACAGAACATCATATTTAGTTTAAATCTAAGTATGTGCCATAAATTCACTGTGTGGACTATATTGGCGATATGAAATTTTCTATAATCTATTGGATTTCATACGTGAAAATTGGATTCTAGCTGAAGCTAGATTTCGTAAATGTATTTTTACACAAGAAATTATAGAAAACGTACACAAATCTATGAATTTATGAAATAAAGATGAATAGAAAATATAAGACAATCTTGAATTTCATCTATTTGGGCCTATGGAAAGTTTAAGTACACTCAACATCAACATGCAAAGCAATGAAAGGGAAGGACTTTCTATTTCAATCATTGATTGTTCATGCAATAGGAAAACTTGTTTACTGTCATACTTTGGGCTGGTTAATTTCAACCTGTATGAAATATCTTGGTTGTACATTACCAAATCTGTGATGGTTAATTTCACCTGCTATAAATACCTTGGTAGTAAATTCCATGTTTGATTGATTGAAACCTACCAATATCCAATAAATTCCAATGGTTGATTGATTGAAATATACAAGAGTTATGCAGGTCTTTTGTTAAGGGGTAATTGACATGGAGAATCACATACCAACCCCTTTCTCAAACTACAGGGCCCCTGTTGCACAAAACTTACCATTCATATTAACTTTGCCATCAATGGTAACTACCATAGAAACCTTGATTTTGATTGGCTGTTGAGCCCTGTTACATTGATAGTTGCCATTGATTGCAAAGTTACCATCAATGTTAAGTTTTATGCAACAGGCCCAGATTGTATTTTGGCACAGAGCCAACAGGCAGAACAGGCAAGATGAACATTAAAAGGTTGGAAGAGGGAGTAGCAATGTATATTCAAAGTAAATAAAAGGTAAATCATAATGACAAGTTAATATAATCAGAACATCAAAAATACAAGCATGAAGGAAGTTAAGGAAAGTAATCTAAAGGGTTCAATCAGAGTAAAGTTAAAATGAAGCAAAATTAGAAGTGGGAATCTAATAGTCAAATCATATTATCATTCATCAACATGCCACTTTCTCGCAGAGTGCATACTTACTTTTTGCCATGCCTGATATGAACGATAAGAAATAAGGCGCCGAAGACGATGCAAACAGATCCAGTCACGATGTATGCTATTCCTAAAAAGTTGTTCTTGCCTCCTAACCATGAGGTTGTGGTCAGAACAATGCTCTTTGTACCATCAAACATGTGGACAAGATAGTCTGAGGGAATTTGGTGGGTTAAGGATAAATGTGTATACTTGTTATTAGTTTTAACAATCGTCTTATGAAATATTAATTTTATCTCCTTATGTAATGCCTTTTATATACCTCTCTTTAGTATGTTAAATAAATCTAGACATCTGGTCAATAGTTAATGAGAAAGATGCCCATTGCCCCAGGTAACGGGCCGCATGGTTAAATTTTGCTGAAATAATAAATTTAGAACATACGTATTAATAAAGGATACTGTATTGGACAGTGAGGGTGTAGTTTCCAACCGGTAAGCCATTATCTAGCCTCGTGTTGGGCTGGTCCACGACCCGGCCGTACAGCTTGCGGAAGGTCGGGAATGCCGCAGTGCGCATCCAGACGATGAAGTCTTCGTTCTGGTAGCCATCTTGCATCTCCCAGATGTACTTTTGCCAATTGGGTGGTTTAGTGGTTCCATTGAATGCTGTTAAAGGAAAAGCCATTAAATTATTGCAGTGATAACATTGTTTTTTTTAAATCACACCAATTTGACACATTTAAAAGGTTAGAAATATAAAAAAAACACAACGCAAAAATGCATTCATTGCAGTCATAGCATGTTCTACTTCTTCTCTACTTTCTTTTTCTGCTTCTTCTTCTTTCTTCTGCTTGTTCTCCTCCTCTTTTTTCTTTTTCTTCTTGCTTCCTCTCCTTCTCCTCCTCCTCCTCCGCCTCCGCCTCCCCCTCCCCCTCCCCCTCCTCCTCCTTCTCCTTCATTTCCTTTTTTCTCTTTCTTCTTCTCCTTCTCCTCCACCTTCTTCATTATCATTATATGATTATGCACCCTTCTGGTTCTGAGCATGATAGAGGTACAATCATGTACGAACCTTCTTCAAGCGAATCTCCTGTAGGATTCCTGAATTTGGTCCTGATGTCACTGGCCCAGGCGATGTTGGTTCTATCTAGCAAGACCTCCTTACCACTTGGCAGCTGACCGTCATCATCAAATGTTATATTGAAAGTATCTGTGTGTGTGTGGAGAAATGGATTAATATTTCATTTCATTTCATTTCATTTATGGATGAAGAGAGATAGAGACAGTTCATTTCATTTATGGACGAAGAGAGATAGAGAGGGAAGTGAGGAAGAGGAAGAGAGATGAAAGAGAAATGAAGAGAGAATGCAGAGGGAGAAGGGAGAGAGAGAGAGAGAGAAAGAAAGAGAGAGAGAGAGAGGGAGAGGGGGTGGAGGGAGAGATGAGGAGAGGGGAAAGGGAAAGAGTGAATGTATAAGGATGGGAAAATATGAGTAAGATGGAGTATAGGAAAAACAAGTGAGAGAACACAGTGAAAGAGGAAGAGACAGAGACAGAGACAGACAGACAGACAGAGAATGAATAATACACAAAAACAAAGAGGTTTAGGATAGATTGAGGCATCAATATATGAACAGAGCAGAACAAATTTTGTTCATACACAAGAAAGCAAGAATGATGTCAAATAATATTCAAAATTGAATAATTTCAAATATCCAACCTTCACAGAATTTACCTTGATTCTTGAAGATTTGGGGTTGATTCAATAATATTTAATTTTAGAATTAATGCAGAAATACCAAATATAATGCCAGTACATAATCTTTATTGATGGGGTATGCTCGCTATTCATTAGGGCCGCTATTCATAAAAGATCGCTATTCATTTTGTCACGCGTTATGGATAGCGGTCCTTATGAATAGCGGTCCTTATGGATAGCGAGCTTGACTCTTTTTGACATGAGGAAGTGCCAATGTGGTAAGCAAGAAAAAACAACATAAAAACTAGATGGAACTTCGACTGCGCGCAGTCGAAAATGATGCCCCCGTCATGGAGCAATTTTACAAACCAAAACAGAAGAAATTTTTCAAATCAATTTCAATTGTAATCCATTATATACATATATGACCCTTTGATCTTTGACCTCATGACCCTAAAATCTACTCAGTTCATTGGCTCTGCAAGATGTCCTGAGTTAAATAGTAATCCATCTGTCAGTTCTAATGAGAATGCGTTCACAAGCTATTTTTGCATACATAATGAGCCCATGACCTTTGACCTTTGACCTCATGACCCAAGAATCTACTCGGTTCATTGGCTCTGCAAGATACATACATGATCTAAGTTTGGCAGGAGTCCATCAATCTGTTCTAATGATAATGCGATCGCAAGCTATTTTTGCATACATAATGAGCCGCATGACCTTTGACCTTGACCTCATGACCCCAAAATCTAATCAGTTCATCGGCTCTGCAAGTAACATACATGACCTAAGTTTGGCAGGAATCCATCAATCGGTTCTTGAGATAACGCGATCACAAGCTGTTTTTGCATACATAATGAGCCCTGTGACCTTTGACCTTTCATCTCGTGACCCCAAGATCTAATCAGTTCATCCGCTCTGCAAGATACATACATGACCAAAGTTTGGCAGGAATCCATCAATGGGTTCTTGAGATAACGCGATCACAAGCTGTTTTTATATACATAATGAGCCCTGTGACCTTTGACCTTTGACCTCGTGACCCCAAAATCTAATCAGTTCATCGGCTCTGCAAGATACATACATGACTAAAGTTTGGCAGGAATCCATCTATCGGTTCTTTAGATAACGCGATCACGAGCTGTTTTTGCATACATAATGAGCCCTGTGACCTTTGACCTTTGACCTCGTGACCCCAAAATCTAATCAGTTCATTGGCTCTGCAAGATACATACATGACTAAAGTTTGGCAGGAATCCATCAATCGGTTCTTCAGATAACGCGATCACGAGAACGGGACGTACGGACGGACGGACGTACGTACGGACGTACGTACGGATGTACGGACGTACGGACGGACGGACAACCCGAAAACATAATGCCTCCGGCTACTTCATAACGGAGGCATAATAAACTGTTAGTGCAGCAATACACTACACTTACCATTGAAGAGACTGTTGGCGATGGCTCCACATGGCGCGTACGGTATCTTCTCTGATGATGTATTAGAGTATATACGTAGCTCCTCGTCGTAAGGACTACAGTCGCTGCTCACACTGAGGGGGTTTTTACCTAGGAGCTGGATGTCATCACGAGAGTTCACGTAGCGACGATGGTTCTGGTAGTAGTTGGTCAGGCGATAGTACATGTAGATTGGGCCCTTGATTAGTGAAAAAAGAAAACAAAATCCTATTTAAGCATACCAATATATACATGTACATGTTTATCTACAAACTAAACTCAATCTATAGAGTGGTCAAGTGTGATGTCATCAAAAACATTTTTTTATAGTTTTCAGATTTGAACTTCCGTTTCCGAAAGAGCATCAAAAATAATGTCCAAATGCAATGAAAACCAATTGAATTTGTTAAAAAAAAACGATTGAATATATGTTAAGTATTGGCTGAGATATGCCCATCTGAATGAATTTATTTCAATAGGAAATTACTGTTAATTTTCCTGGTTCATAACATTACGATACAGCACTTTATTGATGAGTATGGACTCAAATTACAGAGACTTACAAGATACTCTTCTTGAAATGTGTATGGATGGAACCCTCAAACAAAATTGGCTGGCAAATGGCAATTCATAAGTTACATAGTTGGTCAGAATTGTACATAATAACATTATTTCACAGACACACTTCATAGTATTCCAGACAGAAAATTAAAAACCTCCAATAAAACATGATGCACATGTACATGAATAAAGTGCTATTTGAACATTTTCACAAGTTTGAGCATATAAGCTACCGTTCTGTATAAAACTTTTATAATTTACATCGAAGTATCTAAATATGTCTTTTGCTACCAATACTAAAAAACCTCTATAACCAGAAACAGGAAAAATAGGCTATACATGTACATGTCATTCATCAATTCAGCATCAAGCACTCATTTTACATGTACATAACTATACAATATATATATATTGGCAATTTTAACAAGTAAAAAGAATGTACAGGTAGTAAACATTAATTTGGGGAAAACCCTCATAAATTCCTTTAAACATGTAATCATTATAACTTTGTCGTTATTTCACTCTTTCTTATGGAGTGGGAGCCAAGCAATTTTTTTTTTTTTTTTTTTTTTTCTTCAAAACAAAACCTAAAATATTTGAGAAATGGCTCAGCACTTACATCTATCTTGGTATTTAGCTCAAACCTCATTGTACATGTACAGGAACTGTTTTCATTCTCTGGATACTCGTAGAAATCAGTGCAATCTTTTGTTCCGTTGGTTGCATTCTGGTAGGTGCATGATGTTGTGTAATCAAGTACCACCTCTTGAACCTGTGGACAAAATATACCATTAAAGTTAAACAAAGTTGTACAGTGGACCCTGTGTATAACAGCCATTCAAGGGTGAAAAAGGAGTGGTCTTTGTAAGCAGGTCATCTTTATCTACTGGTTCTAGTAATATGGTACATGTCTGAAAGAGATACACTGTTCATGGGAGCCAACATAAGTGTTCATTATAGGCAGGTTACTGGTCTTTGTCTATCGACTTGTTTCAATACATGTGGATCTTTTAATGCAAAACCCTGTTGAAGGGAAAGAAAACAGATTAGAAATCATATGTGTGTAATTTATATGGTAAGGCCTGAGCATTTCACAAGGGGTACAAACATGTAACATTGACAGGTTTAAATTTTCATTTTGCAGATCTAAAAATGTGCAATAAAAAAGAAAGGAAATATTATTCAAGACATTTGTTTTAAAATGCTTCAAAATATGGATAAGATTGCACCAGAGTGCATCTACAAACCTTAGAGCCCTTAAGCAAGCCTTAGAGCCTGACCACAAGGGATTTCCTGCTTCGCATACACTGTACATGTACATTAGTTTACGCTCCTTACACGTTCTAACACTATGAACATGACAGACAATGAAAGCGGACAAAATATACAGTTCCTCAGGTAGACAAAGGGACATCCCTTCACTGCTATTATGTAAAAATGTGTAGAACAGGTGTCACATGCATATTCACCTGTTCTACACATTTTTACATAGCAGTGAAGGGATGTTCCTTTGTTTTCCTGAGGAACTGTATATTTTGTCCGCTTTCATTGTCTGTCATGTTCATAGTGTAATTTTACATGTTTGTGGACTACCCTGAATTTGCACAGAATTTTTCAGAAAAAAAGATGAATCTAAGGATCAAAACACTATTTTCTATTTGTTTTCCTTCATTTATTTCATTCTTGTTTTAAATATACAATATATATATTCAAATAAATCATACACAAAATTTGAAAATGAAATGGGGAACTATATAAATAAAGCCCTTAGGCCTTGTACAATCGTAGTTCCCTAATGTAAAAACACATCATATGGAAACGATCTAATCAACAAACAAAAACAAATAAATAAAAACAAAATAAAACAAAGGAGGGATCATTTTTTAATTACCACATGGCATAATAAATATAGTTTCTATGCCCCAAACTAGGAATAAATGCTTGGGCATATGGGCAGTACTACTTACATTGTTAGATGTCACCAGGAACCCTACTCCAAGAGGCACAAAGACAATACCCACGAGAAAGAACATCGGAAGGACCGTTCCTGCGGTCAAGATAGGCTGCCATGCTGGTAACCTCTGCTGCTTGAATGCCGTGTCTGTGACAAGGTGAAAATGACAGGAGTACAAGGTAAGACAGATGACTCAACTTACTTCTGTTAATAGAATATTTGTAAATGGCGTTTCTTAAGAAGGATGTTAGAATTCAGTAAATTGGTAATGATTAATAATGCAGCCTGACATATTGACTGCAGTGTACTCTAAATACCCTTTTGCTAATAGAAGTTCTATTTGGAATTGCTATTGTCATAGGTGAGATGTTCTTTCATATATAAATTGTATTTCCTTTTTGCCACAGCTCTCCGCTACTGTGTAATTCTTTTAGTGATTGATCATACTTGGATTTTGTAACAAGTTTGATGGATAGGGCTAGATTTCTGCCCTTGAATTTATTGAAAGTAAAAGTCAAGATTGTATGATATTTCAATGAGCATAACTACAATTTTGATACACTAATTTCTTTTGCATGGGCATGGGATATAAAGCTCCTTGAAATTAGACTTCTTAATATGATTGAACTAGCAGCAGGCCTCTACATATACATGTATGTGCTATAGAAATAGTTTTCTTTTAATCCTGAGGATAATATATCTTTATCATTGTCATTATTATCATCATCACTATCATTATCATTGTTATACCAGTAATTATTGTTATTGTTATCTTTTTGTTTTCATTATTATCACTATTAAAATCACAACCATTATCATCATCAAATTTGTTATTTAGCTAGGTTGGTTAAGGTAAATTTAATGAAAACATGTTTTGAATTTGAATTTGAATACATTGATTCATTTGTCATACAACAGAAATTCTTTTTCCATTAGTTGAACAATAAACAGCAACATTTATCAAGAAGTACAATGACAAATTCTTTATTTTCTCAATATTTTTTGGTTGCTTTTTACAGATTATGACTGCAGCTAATCTTTTAATAAATTTGAATTTATTCCTCAATTTTCAAAATAGGGGTAGACTAAAAGAAAGACAAGATGAAAGAAACATTGAAGAAGAAAAAAGCACAACAAAAAAGCAGGAAACTCAAACTAAAGTCAGATATTTCTAGGGTCTACATTTCTATCTTTTTTCCCCCTCTCTTTTCTAAAGCTGACAAAAATTGACAAAAAAAACCTCAAAAGTCAGTATCACTCCTCATTTCAATCATCAATGATCATGATCTCATTCGTGCACTCTCACCCTCAGTCTCAATCTCATCTCAGCTCAGTCAGTCTCTCACTTCATTCTGATTCTCAGTCAGACTCTCAGGCTCAGCTTTCATTTTCAACCATATTATCATTAGAACAGACACTAATCATACTAAATGAACATAATATAGACTCTAATTCTTTACAAGTTCAATACTTGTTGACATCATTCAGATATCTTCACTAATAAGTATAAGGCACCGTGAGCCATGACCATCATCGAAAGAAAAAAACAAACAACACAAAACAAGTCAGTACCACCATCATATTTGACATCGTATGGGACTACGGATAATGGGCGGAAGACGTTAATACCTCGACGCCGATGACACAAAAACTAACAAATGTTACACGAAATATCAACTTAAAATGCATGAACTTACTTCCTGGCTTTTTGCTAACTTTCTCGTCTTCATCTCTCTCTTCTAAGATTACGGATTTCGTTGTCTTGGGCCTCTGATGGACGTCATTTCCCTGGCTTTGCACAGTTTCTATCGTCTCAATATCCGCCATCTTGAGAAATTAATCAATTATCTATTTTTGGATCATAGACTTGTTCAAGTCATTTTCTAATAGGTGTATATGATAACATCTTTAACGAAATTTTTAAATCCCCAAATCGAAGTTGTTTCCTTACAAAGACTTCACAGGGAATACATCTTTTAAATGAATTAATTCCAAATGTCAGAAAAAAAATATTTGATTTCGACTTTCACTCGAAGTATGCCGCAAAAATCAAGGATCAAGCAAGAAAAATATCACACAGTTTATATTGAAGCTAACAAGCTATGCTATTTCTGTAAAATGGCACTATTGATGTTTTGTGCTGTGGTAACAGTGACGCAAAATATATATATTGATCTTGCATTGATAAATAATATCCAGAATTAATGTCACCTGAGCCCGGGGGCGGCAGAGCGTCTTTCAAAGTGGTGGTGGGGGGGGGGGGGGGCAACAAAAAAGTTTCTGGAGAGAAAAAAAATGGGCACTTACTATGAGAAACCTCGAAGGAAAAACATACCATTAATTTGAATGTAAAGGACTTATTATGACGCGTATATACCTCTACGTTGTGTTTATATTATCAGGGAGGATTTCATTGTTCTATTTCACTATTTACATGGTCGAAGTTATACTGCTTTTAAGCATTATACTTTGCAGTTGGGTGTGATATGGTCTGAATAATTTAAGAAATTGTAAGCTCGCCGTGCGAAAAAAATTACATATTATAAAGAGGAAAAAACAATCCTTATCATGCATGAAAGACTGAAAAGATCTATATATAAGAAACAAAATTATATAATATGGCAATGCGAGCGATCGAGCTTCGTGTGAATTCGAAGAAAATTTGCTCTTTTTAGGATCGAGCACAATTTATGGTGAAATTTAAGGAAAAGGGGGCACATATCCAGACCTAAATTAGGAAAAAAAAAGTGTGGCAAAGTAAAAATTGGAATTAAATGAGGTGAAAATGGGGCACTGTACTCGCACCTGATGAAAAGGGGCATCTTATGAGAACCGAAAAGGGTCAATTATCAGAAGGAAAATGGAACTAATTAGAAAGGATAGGGGCAAGTGTTAAAATAAAATGGGCACTTATCAGAGATGAAAAGAGGTACTTAAAATTGTCAAAATAAAAGGGAGACCCCTCAGATTCGAAAAGAGACAATTATACGAGGTGAAGGGGCACTTATCAGAGGTGATAAGGGGCTTCTTATGCCTAAAGAGGGGCACTCATCTGAGATGAGTCGGGGCACTTTTGAGAATGGAAAGAAGCAATAAATTACAAAGGAAATGGGCACTTGCCATAAGAAAAGGGGCACCTATGTCATTTAAACAGGGGCATTAATCAGAGGGGGCATTTATGAGGGAAGTGGCTCTTGTTAAAAAAAGAAAAGGGGCATATATCAGGAGGAAAAAGGGCAATTATTAGAAAGACAAGGGGGTATGTGTCAAAATAAAAGAGGGCACCATGAGAGGTGAACAGGGGCACTCATCAAAGATTAAAAGGGCACCTATAAGGGGAAGGGGCATTTATTACAAAACAGGGCACTTGTGAAAGTAAAATCGGCACCTTTTTATGTTTGAATAGGTGCAATTATCATCGGTGAAGGAGGCACTTATCAGAGGTGGTAAGAGGCACTTTAGGCCGGGCACTTGAAAAAGTGGGAAGCATTGCCCCCCCCCCCCCCCCCTGGCTCCACTGCCTCTGGCATCAATTACCATGTATTTATCAATTGTGATAGAAAATGTGAGTGGGATACAAGGGAGAATCCCAGATAGTAATAATTAAAAAAATTATTTGAAAGAAGTTATTTTTTTCAAGAATTTTTTTTTACACATGACTGGAATGAAACACTAGGCACAAATAATTTTTTTTTACTAGAAATTGAAAATATTATATTGAAGGCACCATACATTCTATCATTTGGTGGGGGAAAAAAGAACATATAGAAATAAGAAACTGCACCAATTTTCATCGAAGTCCAAATACTGAGGATAACTCCATCACAAAGACTTTCCAAAATTCAATCTACTACTATACAGCAATTTAAATAGCCTTGGGCGTCACCTGTTGAAATGTGCAAACAATGAAATATTAGTAATCCGAACATGATTTCTATCAGCAATGCAATAAGTTATACAAATTGTACTTGAGTTGAATTTTTTTTAAGTCTTTGCAATCGAGATACACATATACCGTTCATACATAGCATCATGCATAGTATTTTCTCTGGAAATATTGCTGGATTAAGGAAATAATAGCATATGCTCAGGAATTTTAGAAAATTCTTGAAATAAGCCATAATATAATTCATTACTAAATCGGCTTCGTAAGAAATCATCTTTTTCTTCATAATATATAGAAAGTTGATATACATGTGAAAAATATATACTTTTGTTACCCTTTTCAAGAGAAAATATTTACATACAGAAAATAGAAATTGCACCTATTATGTCAGTGAATTGTAAAGAATTGAAGAATATAGCTACAAGTACATAGGATCCTATATAAATAGTGTTTGAAAACAACAATTAAAAGACACATAAAATAATTTGACAAATTCAAAGAGAGCTGTAATAAAAATAAGCAGCTGCAACGTACTGAATTACATTTGCTTAATGAGAATCAAATTATACAGTTAGCTTACTGTTACATCATGTGAGAGGGGGGCGGATTGGGGAGTCCTGAAAAGGATGGTTGGTAATCTTTCTTGTGTGTGTCTAGACCTGACGACGGGTAGAGAACCCTTGAAACGTCCAGCCTCTCCTACCACCCATCCTTTCCTACCGGCACTACAGATCTCTTTAGAACTATAAGCTCAATAAAGATTACCAACAGTCCTTTCAGGACTACCATGGAATTGCCATACAGTGAAAATGCACCAATACATATAACTGTTATCATTAGTAATAGACCAATTTTCAATACAATGTCTCTGCTGAAGTTCCTGGAAGAAAAATATTGACAAAAAGTAGAAACACAATGAAATAGAACAAGCTTGCATGCATAGCAGTTTCGTTTTCTACATTGAGGAATACTACAGGTACATGTACAATGATATTCACTAAATTATCACAGAACGAAATAGCAACGGATTACTATACACCGGTCACAGTTTTCTCCCTTTTCACATAGGCCCAATTAATCTTGTACATGTATAGACTATGTCCTTCTCACTTCTTACATTTTCTTTAAATGCATTGCAGATGGGGTGTCATTCCGATTGCGTCATGACAAGGACAAATCAATTATCCTATATGACAGTAAATAGTGCTTGCGTCAGTAATTCAATAAATGTTGAGACTGTTTATGCCGCTGGAAGATGTAACTCTCGCATGGGGTGTTCAAAAACCGTGCAGGTTCTGACGCAGGTACAGAAATATAATGATGCCTCGTGAGGATTATTACTACATGTATTGTTGTGCGAATGTAATGAGCCTTGTTGAATACAATAAAATCTGGATAAACATATTTATATATAACTTTAATATTTGTGCATAATTCTGTTTTGAGACTGTCAAATATATTATCTAATATCGCAAGCATCTCTCGCCATAGAAATCATCCCATTTTAATCAGTCCAGGGAGGGGCTGGTCTCGAAATCATATACTCCTCTATGATGTAACAAATCATCGAAAATGTTAGAAATGCCATGAGTCCGTATATCTTGTGAGAAACGCATATGGCCGACGGTATGGTCAACGCGTAGGTCACAGCGAAACCCACGGCCTGCCACAGCCGAAAGTTTGCGAAGGCGGGCTCCTGAGATTCAGGAAATATCACGCCGAGCAGAGCTGGAAGGATGAGAGAGAGAAGGGGAAAAAAAGAGAATAAATTGAGACTGAATATAAACAACAGCTACAACAGAAAAAGCAGAAAGTACTGTATTATGACAACCGGTACGTTTGTGATGTCACACAGCAGGAAGGCAGTTTGGTTTAATATCTTCTTCTATCTTTCCTAATACAGCTGTAACAATATTTGCTGTTGGCTCTTGTGTATCAATACTAATAGCCATTTGATTCATTCTGGGATATCACCTTTTTCGTGTACACAGATATTCGTCTACTGATATAAACTTCTATGTGGCATGTAGGCCTATTATTTTAGTTACAATGGACCGTTATGAAAGTGAAACAATATAAATAGCACAACAACATTTCAGTTTCAAGCATGTGAGCTACATGTATATGGAGCATAAATCACAAACAAAATAAAAGATATTCAACTCTTTAAATTTTCAGTTCTCTTCCTTTTTATCCATTGTGATCAACGTTCTTAATTTTGTTGGGCTGATGTTTTAAAATATACAATCGCAAGGGTTTTCGAGACCAACTCAAGGACAATTAGTAGACCTTACTGTGCTGCCTCAGAAATCATGTTCTGCTCATGTAATTTCTCTCTGTACTGTCCCACGCATTTCAAAAAATGAGGCACAAGGCTACTGAAATTGCATTGGGTTTGCGATCTTTGTGATCAAATTACAGCGTTCAACCCTTTTCTTCTCTTTTTTTCTACAATTTCTATGATGAGTGTAAAACATTGAACATGACTTCTGTAGTATAGGCAGTACAATAGCATACCGGTATTGAAATTCACCTACTGTACATTGAATTCTTGAAAATCTTTGCGATCGTGTTTGATTCAATTCAATTCAATTCGTATTTATTTCATTTCCAACAGAAAGATAAACAAAGGTATAACAGATATTATGACAGAAAGTATAAAGAAAAATATGTACCGGTATGTATATTCATTTTTTCTTCGTAACTATACAAATAGACTTTAGAAATAATAACATTATTACAAGAAATTCTTAATATCTGAGGAATTAAATGTCTTACATGAAATCTGTGTCTGCAACACGGCGTCCCCGATACCCCACCCCACGGCAAACATGACGAGCTGCCAGGTGGCCGAGTACTCCGGGTTCCACACCTCAAAGCCAATCAGAAGAGCCATGTGGACCACACCCCCAAACAAGAAGATCACGATCCGGCCCGTGTACTTCTCCAGCTGGCCAAAGATCACCGAAGACAGCGCATCGGCAACACCGAATCCGATCATGACGTAGCCCACTTCACCGGCACCTCTTGTACAGCTGACGAAAGACTGAAATGATATAACAATAGGATAGGAATGATGGAAAATAAATAATTAGAAGGAATTTTTTTTTTATCCAATCACAAATGGAAAATTGGGAATGGATGAATATGAACATTGAACGCGAGTATGTTTTGATGGGTTGACCAAAGGAGTGAGATGAGTACCCAAAAAAGATTTTTGCTTTAAGGGGGTTCCAAACCCTTGATGGTCATCATGATTTACCCTTCATGCGTGCAAACAAGTAGGTCTACCAACTCGTACAACCCACAGCCTTTGTGATAACATACTTAGTAAACTGTCCATGACTAAAAACTTAAATAATGCTTTCCATTTTGTTGTATTTAACTTGCCATATACATGTAGGGTCCCTCACCATAAAACATCAACTATCATGTGGGACTTCAAATACTGAGGGCAGCTGGCGTTCTATCCACAATTTGGTAATGGGGGACACAATATCAAAAGCCCCCAAAGATTTTCAGTGTTTTATTCATACCAAAAGGCACTACAAACCACAATTTTTTTAAGAGCAAAACCACAAAACGTGGGTACTCTTTGTTTTGCTTGTCAAAGACATCCAAAGTACATTAATGTGACCCTCCATGATTAAAGTTTAAAGAGCAATATCTTGGGTGTTCTGCCAGAGGCAAAACCACACAGCAGAGCCCTCTTTAAATCTTTCTTAAGCCCTTTTCTTCATTATGTCACATGATTCCCTCCAATTGCCTAGATATTACATCTGTCAGTGTGCGATGCAAAGGTCAGGTGTTTGGACAGAGTCCATTTCGCCAAGAGCTACATGATCAAGTTTATGACCAATATGATAACTTAATCGGTTATTCAACATGCTGCTTACAAAAATAGATCTATAGATCTCAAGTGCTTACTCTCTATATTCAGGCTATTTTGGCATACATTATTGACTGTATGAGTCGCTACAATATCAATACTTTAATACATTGCATGCATCTGATGGCTACATGCATTTCAAGCTGATAGCTCTACAAGGGCTAGAATCAGACATTTTATATTTTCATGTCAATTTATGTTCACAATTCCATTATAAAGTTCAATTATAGTATACTTGGTTACGTGTGGGATATGCATGTTTCATGAGATTAATTACATGTAAAAGGTTTCCTTCCATTTTCATGATCACTGAGTCTTATTGGTTTGACTTTTCTAAAAATTACAAATTTTTGTTACATAAATGCTACCATTCTAAATCCCTTTAGTGTAAAATGCAAAGGAAATTTAAATAGCAGATCCTGAGATATATTTCAAACATTGGTTCTTCTTCCTAAGAAAACTTTAGTCCAAAATCTTCAGTTTTATTACCATTATTTGTATCATTATTGTTGATGTTATGCTGCTGTTAATGTTTTTATTACTATCATATTATCAATATTACTATTATTATCATGATTATTATTATTAACATCATTATCATCATTATATTCTATATCAGTGAATAGTTATAAGTTAACTTTGGATGGATACCATTGTGAAATCTGCACTGATAAAGGCCTGTTCTGCTCCATTGTAGATCATGAGTGGTATGATGAGAAAGAGATACGGGGTCTTCATCAACCGGAACGTAGATACCAGGTGGTCCGACAGATGCATCTTCCAAGTTTTACTCTCTCTGTGAGAAACCTTTGGGAGACTGTCCAAGAAGAAGATGAAAATGAGTGTCGATACGAGACCGAGGATGATGTAGATGACGATGAGTATGAGTGTTTGATCCTCAGCCATCTGAACGTCACCGGTGACGTTGAAGCTGATGCCGGTTCCACAGCTGAAGCGTCCGCAGTTGGTCATCGTATCGGAGGAAGATTCATTGTGAAGAAGAAGTGATGAGACGAGGTTGCCCCATACTTGAGCGGACTGGAAGAAGCAGAAGAACACACCGTTGAAGCGATTGATGATGGGTTCTGGGATGCCATCCTGCACATCTGCAAGCTGGATGGCTGATGTTGTAAGGTAGGTGCCGACCGCCGTCCAGAAGGGTGATGCAGCTAATCCCAGCAAGGCTGCTGCAGGAATGAGGGTATAAACGGCGGGGTAGATGTTACTTGCTGAGAAGATGGCGTAGAACACGCTGCAGACAACCATGGTCCATTTCACCTTCAAAACCCATATAACAAGTGGCGATAGCAAGCTGGATATGATCACACCAATGTAAATAGCACATAGCGATGTGACACCAAGCCCTGCGCTGTAGTTCAGGCTACTCTGCAGGTTGGCCAGCGCACTGTAGGCGCTGAACGTGAACATGAACGCCAGACCGATAACTATCAGGTTTTTCCAGTACCGAGCTGGGCTGAAATGTTTTGGCCCAAGTCTGCTGCTGCTTGAGCTATGACTTGAATAGTTGCCATTGTTGGACGAGGTTTGACTGCCGCTTGCATAAAGCAACGCTTGTCGTTCCTCCTGAGTCATGTTTAACTCTGCTTCACCTTTACTGGGTTTCCTGTCGAACTCCTCGGTTTCGTCAACTGAATGATCAAGATCAGAGTCTAAATCTTTGAAATCTACTGAAAGAGCCATCGTTATAGTGATAAGCGTTACCCAATCCAAAGGCAATAGATAACTTGAAGTTGAATGCTTGGCAGTGATGTAAATAAGTCTTCACACTCTGCACATGCACTTTGATCTTCTTCAGTTTGAAAAGCAAAGCCAATGATGAGTTAATGAATGATAGAAAAGATATAACAATCGTAGTTCATGATATTAGTATTACGTTGGGGTAGTTTTCCCCCGAATCGTGAAGTTGCAAATGTCCAGAGTCAGCCTTAGCAATACACCGCGACCAAGTCGAACCGGCCAAGTCAAGAGAAGGGAGCGCGATCACGTGCCAGCAAAGTCACATGCATGTACGGCGCCGTCGACCGTCCACCAGCAGTTTACTAGCTCCCAGCTAAAATATTGTCCGAAAAAGAACGACAAAGTCTGGTCAGTTGCGACTATTTCCTTTGCTTTGTTGTTCCAAATGTGTTTACTCAATCCGTCTTGAAAGAGTTGTCCACAGAAACCACGACGAGATTGAGCAAATATTGACTAGCTGTTTCCTCATTCTAGATCAACCATACGTTATTTCTCGCACCGGTTGGTAGCTAGATCAACGCTGTATGGTCAGGTGACCTCGGCAAAGTATCACATGATGATATAGTGGGCGTGGGAGGCAAAGGGAGGCCGCGCCCTCTTCATCTAATTTCCATCTCGGTACTGCTCGAGCTGAAATATTGGACAAGCCTTTATAATCAGTTTCATTGATTACCTCAGGCTCAGCTGTTATTTTCGCTTTGAAAGTGAGAGAGAAAAATACTTATGAGTGAAATAAACAGATTGAACTGACCGGTCTACTTATAACACATTCAAATTTATGAATGTTTGAGTTCCTGGGGACCGAGTCCCCGCCCCCCCCCCCACTCCGGGGTCGGAATCAGTGGCGGATCTAGGGGGGGGGGGGTTGGGGGGGTTGCAACCCCCCCAAAAAAAAATCCGGGGACCATTTTTTTTCTTATCGCAAGAAAACGCCATTTTCACACACAGATTTTCAAAAATTTTCCCTACTGTGGGAGGGGGGACACCCCCCTCCCACACCCTCCCCCCTCGCCCGCTCCGCTCGCTTGGACTCGGTCGCTACGCTCCCTCGCATACCACCCCAACCCCCCCCTTTATAAAAAGCTGGATCCGCCCCTGGGAATGACCGCATGCGTGTTGCCAAAATGTCCGTAAAGGGGCACTTTTCGTGCGACAAAGTCCGGCCCGAGAATTGTAAAAAAAGGGGTGTATTTGACTTTTCACCCGGAGATTTCTTTAAAAAGGGGGTGTTTTTCTTTTTTTCTTTTTTTCTCTCGTCTCTTTGGACTCCTGAGAAATTATTTCGAATTTAGGGGGGTACATTGAGCATTTTTCCGAATTTAGGGGGGTCTCCAAAGCAGGAAAAGCCTGCGAAAGGGGGGTTCGTAAATGTTGGCAGTCCTCAGATAGGGGGTGCTTTCAAAAAGAGGGAACGAGCATATGCGTACCCTCAGGGGCGGCGATTTCTTTTCATGACCGGGGGGGACGAAATGCGAGGAACGAGGGAGGAGTGACGTAATGAGCCAAAACGTTTTTTTTGGGGGGAGGGGAGAAAAAAAATCCGCATCATCATCGCTCTTATATACATGCAGGCCCCGCGGAACCGTTTTTCAAAGTTGGAGGGGGGGGTAAAGTATTTGCGATCAGATAGAGCAAAGCAATTAAGTTGGGTGTAACTTTGGCGTGGGGTCCAGGGGCAAAGCCCCGGCGGGGGTCAAGGGGCGGAGCCCCATGAAGCTCAGAGTTTTTAGGCATTTAATAAGGGTCAGATGAGCATATTTTGATACCTTATTTGTTACACTTGCATGCAGGTCAGTAATCGTACTGGGGTCCAGGGGGGCGAAGCCACCAGAAGCTCAGCGGTTTTAGGCATTTAATTACGATTAAATGAGCATACAGGAGCCGCCTTATAGGGCCCTTGGTGGGGTTTAGGGGGCGGAGCCCCCGTAAGCTCAGGGTTTTAGGCTTTTGAATATGGTCAGAGGACCATCCAGAGGCCCGCTTAGGGCCCTGGTGGGGTCCAGGGGGCGGAGCCCCCGGAAGCTCAGGTGTTTTAGTAATTTAATTATGCTCAGCTGAGTAACCAGGGACAAGCCTTAGGGCCCTTAGTGGGGTACAGGGGGCAGAGCCCCCGGAAGCTTGAGGAAAATCATGCCATTTCAGTAACATTTGTAAATAATTAGTAACTGGTATCGAATTAGAAATAAACCACGTTTGAATTTTATCGGGGGGGGGGGGGGGGGAATGCCCAAAGCACGAGTGAGTGAGCATAGTGAACGAGAGGGGTCAAGGTAAATTATATTCCTTAGCAAAACTATAGTATGAAAACAAATAAAATACCTGTTTCACACTTCACTTTTCTACAATATTAATTGTACATTTTGAAGGATATTATGCGAGGGAGCATAGCTCCCGAGCCAGAAGATTTTTGCATTTTTATTTGTCTAAACGCTGCACTCTTGGGCCCTCCAAAGCCTAATAGTGTGTTGCAGTCTTTAGTCAGTATTTGCCGTACATTATTTTTGTGTACTTTTTCAAATTTTCCGGGGGGGACGATCCCCCCCCCTACAAAAATCGAGGGGGGAGGGACGTGTCCCCCCCCCCGTCCCCCCCGGGATCGCCGCCCCTGCGTACCCTAAAAAACACTGAGTGGGGGGGGGGGGCCGGGACCGAGTCACGAGTTATTCCATTAACCTGTTATTAATGAATACAGTCTGCATACATTACTTGTTGCTCGATCGGGCAAGCATCGAGCAAGCTTTCGGGATATCAAGAATAACCTTTGTTTTCGAAGTAGGCATAACATTTAAATACGTTAGTAAACCGGTCTATTGAGTCATACTGAATAAAGATCGCGGGGGACTCTCAGTCATGTATATCTACTGTAAGCATGCGTGTCCACAGGTTTTCCAGAAACCCCCTACACGAGGATTTCTTCTGAAGCCAAAATACACCCTATAAATGAGGATTTCGCGTGGTTTTCCCTGAATTCAAACCCTAAACGGGTATTTCACAAAAGTATATACTCCTAAACGAGCCAATATTGTAACCTTAAAGTGCGATATAGGGATTATCATCACGATGAAAAATAAATCAAATTGTGTTTCTGATGTAAAAATTCACAATGTAAACATTTATTTCAATAGAGAAGCAATAACATCGACCTCTACACGTCCAAATGGGTTTAATGCACAGCCATCATAAATCCTTTCTTTGAAGTCCTTTCTGTGGCGGGCGCAGGGGGCGGCCGGTATACTCTCGCCAATGCGGCAATTAAATTACCCCTTTTTTAAATCTTCTTCTCCGGTCTGGCCCTGAGGGCTAGGAAAGTAGCCTAAACAAGTATACTGGCGCGTACAGCAGGATTTTGAACCATTTTGAAAAATACCCTTTTTCTTGAAAAACACGGGCCCAAAATTGACGTTTTTGAAGAAAAAAAACCCACCCCTTTATACGCGTTTTCTTGGTCACGCATGCTTACAGTATTTATATTTGACTGAAACTCCGGGTAAAGATATGGATCCTATTTCCATAGCTGACCATTTAACTAAAATTAATGGGCCCAAAGATTTCCACGGTTATTGTTACAAAGCATAGGCATGTAGGTGGTCACACAAGACTCTGCATGGTCTAATTTATCACACTGATTTTTATATAAAGGTATACGCACAAGTTAGGCGTCCTATCATATCTAAAATACAATAGTATACTATAATATTGCATATCCCATACGTCAATTAAAGATTAAAGAAAGGCTCACAACAAAATCAAATGATCGCAAGGAGTTTCAAATATTCAACTCGAGGACAATGTCAATACCCCCGCAGTATATCCCAATAGAAACCATGTTCGGGTGACGTAATGCGTCATTTTGATGTTCGTACATTTCAACGAGTGACGGAAAAAACTATAGAAATTGCCTTTAAAAAGTTGATCTTTCGAAAGTCTTTGCGATCACGTTACAAAATCCAGCACAAAACTAAATACCAAAAAGCATAGCAAACAACAACAACAAACATGAAACTCTACAAATATTATTTTGTTATCATTAAATAGTGAGGGCACACGACTAGTGTTGACGTTACACGCATGTGTAGTAAATACAGATCATTTTTGCCGGGGATATGTGCCCCTTGTGCCCCCGGATCCGCGGCCTCCGCATTAAGTGATACCGTTCCAGACGGCAGCCATTCTCTCATCACTGATTGAAGAAAAGATGGAGGCGAGCGGATCTACCAGAGAATCTATTCCCTGCCTGACTCCAAGTCGTATTTGTATTTTCATTTTCGGCTGCTTCTTGCTAACGTCGTTGGGGACTGGTATGACATAATTA
The DNA here is from genome assembly GCA_035222895.1 of Strongylocentrotus droebachiensis. Lineage (NCBI taxonomy): Eukaryota > Metazoa > Echinodermata > Echinoidea > Camarodonta > Strongylocentrotidae > Strongylocentrotus > Strongylocentrotus droebachiensis. Next base: position 176,228 of record JAVYIG010002539.1, on the reverse strand, counting down.
TTGCATTTCCTTTGGCCTTCTTGTTCTCTCACTCATCCATTCTCATTTGTTTAAAAACTCATACCATTCAACCTTATCCCTATAAATATATATCATTGTCTGTTTTCTACCTTTTTTTCTAAATGTTTTTCATCTCTTCCGTCCATTTCCCTTTCGATATACCTCTCAAACGTTTTTTTTTCTCCATAATTTTTTTCCAGCTTATTCTTAATCGTTTCCTTTTTTCCTTCTATTTTGTAGCTCTCATACTAGTTGCTTTTTACGCATGTGCCTTTATAACAAGGTTTATTTTCTTCAATGGCTTACTCTGCCAATCGTCTTTACAGGTTTCTTGCTCTATGTTACTGTATTGACATAAGTAAACTCATCGCATCACCCTAAATGTACATATAACTTAATAGTGTAGCATTTTATCGACACAGTCATATTCACCGTAAGATGGAAAACTATTCCAAAACATTCATGACCTATCAAAAATAAAATTTGTAAAAAAAACAAAACATTTTGTTATTGTTTCTTCTTCTGTCGACACGGTATAGGTGCAACAAGCATCAAGTGTCCAGTCCCAGCGAAGAAACCCACTATCAATGGTAAGTAAATGTTCAAAACAAACACAGAGGCAGCGAGGGGGGGGGCTATGGACACAGTGCCCCCATTTTCAAATACCCTAAAGTGCCCTTTTTACGTTTAAAAAGTGCTCATTTTGTTTTACTTCAGATAAGTGCTCCCGTTTTATTCTGAGAAGTGCCCATTTTCCTTTTGTAATAATTGCTCCTTCCATTCTTATATATTATATGCCCATCTCAAAGTTCAATTTCCTCTTGTTAGTTTTGGTATAATTGCCCAACTGTCGCTTACAAATTGTGCACTTCTGCTGTCATCTATAAAGTACCATATAATCTGGTTTAAAAGAATAGGAGCAACTTTATATAATAATTTGTTTTCTACCACTACGATGAAAGGCGGTGGAGTCGGGAGGGGGCATGGGGCACAATCCGCCAAAATTAAGAACAAACTATGCCCCTTTTATAAATATATCGTGCTCGTATTCAAAGCTTTCAAACATTCCTTCGCTATAGTATCAATTGCCCTTTGTTCAAGAATATACGAATATAAAGGTTTAGGAGTTTTCTATCTCAAGGCAACTGCATTTATATTACCAAATGTCATTCATGTAAAAACAAACTGAGACAATCATATTAATTATACGTAGGCTATACTTCTTGACAAGGGTCCCGTCTTATATAGAGTTACGATTGATCCAAATCAATTCAACCCTACATGGATTGTCACTGTTGTAATTTATGTTATTCAGAAGATCTGCAAAACTTGGAAGACTGCCCCCTGATTGACCAAAGTAAGATGCCACTCAATGTGACAGGTAAAATTATTATCCATTACATTTTCCATATCTAAACATGTTTGTTTTTCCGTCTCTATCAACTCTAATCACAGCTGGCCTCTCCCCATTATGTTCTCTTCAATTTCGATTTATTATTTTAACTTTTTATTTCCCTTTCATTTCGTATCTTTTGTCTAAGCCTTACTGTTTAGTTTCAATTTTGTTTATTTTTATTTTTCTTCCCTTCTGGTTTTCTCTCTTTCCTCCTTCTGCTTAATTCTCTGTTCATTCTTTAGCTTCTTTGCCTTCGTTGTTGTTATGTCATGTTCTCTTTCATCTCTCTCAAATGATCCCCATTTTGTCATTTAATGGAAGTTGAAGTTTATTTCCTTCTTCAATGTCCATTTTGTAAAACCATTTTAGTGCCCTTTTCTCAATCAAAACAAATAATGTTATAAAGACGCAAATCGATGTATAGAAAATAGGAAATCCCTCTTCCAAATTACTCATAGACTGAGTTGTTGATTTTTTGGTACAATTCAGATTGCGCGCGGGAGAACGGGATGAGTAATCTGTGCCTCGCGTTCGGTACGGGAAGAGGGCTGGCGCCTAAAGGACTCATCGCTTGCTTCTCCAGATACAAAGACATGATCGACACATGTCGGAATGGTAAGCACGAAGAAGACGTTGCCCTTCTCAATTATACATTAATTTTGAGTTCTTGTAATCTCCCTTTTGATTTTCACTCGGGTAAGTTAAGACTTTTTATTCAGATAAATTATACCGTGTTAACTACTTTAATGAACTTTATATAAACCCAATTAACATTTATTATTATTAATATTGTTATCATTATTATTATTATTGTTATTATCATTGTCATTATTGCTCTTCTTCTTTTTCTTCTTCATCTTCTTCTTCTTCTTATCATCATCATCATCATCATCATCATCATCATCATCATCATCATCATCATCATCATCAGATACGTCATCGTTTCAGGGACAGCTGATCGACGTAAAGACCATGATGCGATGTCGTTTTCGTCCGTCTTTTGCCAAGGTCACCACGCCCAAAAGATTCTCATTTTTCTTCTAATAAACACCCGATGTTGATCGGCAATCAAAGAGACATTATAAAGACGATCGCAAAGACTTACGAAAAAGAATTAACCTCGTGCAATTTCATTAGCCTTAATTGTGCGTCCAATCCATCCAATGCAAAAGATATTTGATATAGCGCCTTTTTCTTGCAGTTACAAACGCGTCACCTATCGAAATGTGCGAACATTCATAGCAATGAAGTATAACGTAATCTGAACATGATTTTCATCGGATGTGCAATTAAGGATTGAAATTGCGCTTGAGCTGATTTCTCGAAAGTCTTTGCGACCGTGTTCATATTGTTTGAATTAGCATTTCTTCAGCAATAAATCACCATCTTCACAATTGTAGGACACTGTCTTGTCCCTGCTACACTTGCTACGCGATCAATATAACATTCAAGAAAAAGTTTAACACGTTGGTGATAAGCATTTATTGCAAATCATTGAAGATTGAAAAAATAGAATAGAAAAATAATGTTGTCACTCATCTAATCACATGTCATGTGATAAACTTGTTGCACAATAATATTGCAGACAGTTATTGCTCTACTCTTTTAATTTACTACAGACAATAAATCCACTTCTTTTTGGTGTCATATTGGTGATCACTTCCTTTGATGTTGAATCCACTCCAAGTTATGTTTAAATCCACTCCTAAGTGGTGTTTGAATCACTCTTTTGGAAGTGGATTCCGCTATTCCTTTTTTTATTTTGAGCGTGAATTCCTATCAAAACCACTCGATCTCCAATACGACTCCCCCCCTAAAAAAACATACCCCTGTGGAGTTGAAGCAACTCCGTGTTATTTTGAAATCAAACCACTCCAAAATATAGTGGTTGAATTGCTCTTTTGGGAATGAATTCAACTCCAAAATTCAATTCAATTAAAAAAAGTGATACCTAAACTATGACTCTAAAATCCATAGCCCATATTTACACAAAATTTTCTAAAAATGTTCTAGAACGCTGTATATGACTTCTGCATGTACAGTGGGTCCCATTTCATGCATCAAGTCTTTCGTCTACGGCTGATTGTCAACGACACGGAGTTAAGTCTTTTGTTAATTCCGTTTGTTGCTACGGCAGGCAGCCTGTGCAAAACAAATCCATTTAATAAAATCACGGAAATGCAAGCACTACTTTAAACAAACAGAACTTTATTATTCCTGGCTCATTTTTCCTGATTGAGGTGTCATATGAAAGGGCAAAAACTCAACTTTCTAGAAATGTAATTTTCTCCTCGAAATTCAGATACCGCCCGCCAAATGACTTTTTGGTTTCCTCTCTTCAAATTAATTTTAATCACTCATGCGTGAAATATGCGTCATAATAATGAGTTACATCAAATGAAAGAGAAGGATCTTGATCTAGACTAAGCTTGAAAGGTGAATATTGTAAGAGTAAAGTCATAATAACTGCTATAGCGAAATGCAATGCGTTGCCCATCATGTGTCATAATATATAGACAAAGTTAAGAAAAGAAGGGCAAAATATACATGTACATGAATATGATGCTAATGATGTTTCAATTTTTTTATGACGCGTCCTGCTGTAACACCCAGATACTTTCATCTCTTTTTGTAGATTAAAAATTGTTTCTAGTCGTTTTGAAAGAAGCTAATCGAATTTGATAAATTCTCGCGATGTTAAGCTGTATTCTTGTAATATCTTTGCGGATCATGTCAATGTGTAATGTGTAAATAATGTTTGAAAAATAATTGCAGAATGACGAAATATATCCAAAATTAAATTCATGGCACTGTAAACAATTCTTTCCCCCTCTTTGGTGTTTCGTTGAGAGGTGGTGCATATTTCTAAAATTAAAGTTTATTGCCTTTTCGACATTTTGGGGGAAACTCATGGTATGGGAATGTCAGTTATAGGCTGAAGATATGCTATTGATCTATAGTATTGAAGGTAAATATTATGGAGAAAAGGCGTCTGAACATCTAATGCATGTACAGTTTATCGTCCTTTTCTGTAGTTATAATATTCTTCAAAAGTCACGTGCTTGCGTGTGATAGTGCATCTATTGTCAAGGAAACCAAATTCATTAGCCGCTACCCAGCATAAAATCATGTTTTCACCATGGTTTCGATCAGACTTCGAGAGGAATTGTATAATTTTCATGAATAAATAAAAGACAGTGCGTGATAATTGCGAACGGTTACGATGAGTATTATCGCGGTGATGCAGTATAAGCTTGATTCTTTGAAAGCACTTATCGTGGGGAAAGAAAAACGATGTCAGAGAGAGAGAGAGAGAGAGAGAGAGAGAGAGAGAGAGAGAGAGAGAGAGAGAGAGAGAGAGAGAGAGAGAGAGAGATGGGAAACAATTTTTTAAAGGGGGAGCGAGGGAGTGTGATGGGGGGAGGGGGTAGGGGTGAGACAAGAGTTTCAGGCATTCAGATTGAAAGGTGAAGATAGAGAGGATGGAAGATGAGAGAGAATTGCAGGTAGCAATAATATAGTTGAAGAGAGATGAGAAAGGGAAGAGGGAATAGGAGGGCAGGATGAGGTGGAGGAGAGGGAGAAGGTTAGAAAAGAGAGGCAGAGAGATAGAGGGAGAGAGAGAGAGAGAGAGAGTGGGGGAGGGAGAAAGACAGAGAGAGAGAGAGAGAAAGAGATAGAGAGAGGGAGAAGTGATGGTAGATGGAGGGAGGATAGATGAGAGAATAACGATGCAGACAAAAATGTAGATAGAAAGACAGATTTTGGGAAAACAGAATAGAACAAAACTAGACTTAGCGAGGGAGAGAGAGAGAGGGACAAATAGATCGAGACCATCAAAACGTCCAGCAAGGAAATCGATTAGATAGTGAATGTGGCAGAGGGAGGGTGGAAGAGAGACAGAGACAGAGACAGAGGAAACGAGATCGAGAAAGACAGAACGAGAGTCACAGAAAAATAGAGTGTAATTCACGAGTAAGATAAATGATAAATGATAGTTTTAGATATCAAACAGAAAGAAATATGATGGAAAATAAAGATAGTTAAAGCATTACGAATTACACTGTATACTCCCGATCCTGGTACAACATCAGTTATAACTTTCTATATTTCATTGCACTCTCCATTTCTATTCTACTTTCAAGTAACACTCGTCATACCATCTTCTTTTCACAGATTTTCCTTTTCCTCGCCATCTCACTCCGACACTCATATACATTAGATGAACCGTGAATAATAAATCGAAACAAAAAGTTTGAGCATTGATATACAGTATCTCTAGTGTTACTATTCCTGTCTTATACTTGAAATTGGTACATGTATTATTGAAAAGCCTGCTTATTTCCTTTTGCAATATTTAAAAAAAGTATTATTATTATTACATGTATTTTTGAACGATGCTCCTTTTGTAATGATTATGTAATCATGGAAAGTACAGTACACCTAAATATGGAGCCTAAGTCAGAAGTGAAATGTTGCATAATGCATTGCTATTATCAACATTGAATTCTTCATTTGATTGGAGAATGAAACATGTTTTGATTTATGCTGAGGTGGTTATTCATAAAGTGCAATATTTTAGTTTTGCCTTTCGTTTGGAAGATGAAATGTGTTTTAATAAAATGATTGTGATTGTCGAGTTTTAAACAGATTATTGCAAGTTTGTTGTTTTCTCCAACAAACACTCAATAACAATTTTGCAACATTTCAATTTTGATTTGGCTCCATAGCTAGGTGTACTGCACATATCATGATTACTTAATCATTACAAGTGAGACTTCATTCTAAAGGGGAATGAACAGGCTTTTCAATGATACCAACATCAATTATGATAATATAGTAATTAGAGAGATATAAATGCTCAATCTTGAATTCAGAACTTTTTTTTGAAGAGTTCATTATCCTGTCCTGTAAACTGACAATGCCCCACGTATCAGCATAGACCAAGAGTGGATACAGGAATTATAAATATATTTTCCCCTTCACATCTCAATAATGCACGTTCCACACCTATTACATATCAATTTGATGGATTTTAAAGCAAAACTAGGTTCATTCCTCTCCTCCACACACACTAGATGAATTCACTCCTTCCTTGGGAAATTTAGAATATTGGGTGGATAGTGATTCTTTACAATTTTCATGTTTGGATGCCCCTGTAGATGTATTATAAGCACTAACAAATTTAGGCTCTAAAACACTTCTGCTTTCGAGAAAAATTGAATATAAAAATTTACCGGTAAATTTTGATAAATTTCAAATAGCGCCTACGGCCGTACAACGGTAGCTGCGACCATGAAATCTCAGAATATCTAGTTGTGATATCAAATTTTCAAACGGTATTGGCTAATTGGTCGATTTTAGTCAAGAAATATTGTTTTATATCGCAATTAATATCTTGACCTTGAGAGGGAGCTATACAACATAAAGACTTTAATATTTACAATTTCAACCGCGACAACGATCACCGAATATTGTAAGATCGCATATGCTTCCAATATGTTCATTTGGACCAAATTCATGACCCTCTACCAAAACTTTGTATTACCTTTAAATTATATTTTTCTCAATACCAAGTTGTCATGCATAGGGAGGCTATTCACCGCTTTGAAGAACAAAACACATAACATGTCCATCGACCAGAAAGTAAAAATTCACTCTGTAAAATCATATTCTTCCAGTACATTATATCATTTATTTATTAAAAGGCAATATGTTTCAAGTAGAATTTTTAATAGATCCAATATAAGGTAAATATATATCTATTTCTAGGAGCATGGGATATACTATCAAACTCAAAATAGAAATTACTCAATTTCTCATTATGATCAACCTAATGGCACATATCATAAATGCTGGATTGAAAACAGTTCTCAGGAAATGTCAGTCAAGTCTTTCTATTGGCTCTGAAAAGTACATCAGATCATCATATACATGTACATTCCAACCTGTATAGAAAGACCATCCATCTACATTGACCACATTTTGGGTTCCCCTTGAAAACAGTTTCTTATTGAAATATGTACTAATTTCTACTAAAGTAACCTGCTCAATATAGACAACATGCCAATAAAGACCTTTGGATAATATTTTCTTGTATGAAAATCAAATCATATTCAATGCATTTAAGTACATTACACTTGTAATGCATAAAGGGGGAATGGAAGACAGAAAACAATGCAATAAGCATTTACAGTGTACACATTTCAGTTAACAGATTTCTTCTCATCTAAAAAGAATGTAAATTGTATTCTTGCTTTTATGATCTTCTCTAAGTCAGAAGAAGCAGGTGTTACACATGGAATATGAATAATCCGGCTTACTAAGATATTTAAACTTTATAGATGTTTCTTTCCTGGGGACCTAGTGACAAAGTATTCCATTAAAGGGAAAGTTGAGTTCTGTTGCAGAGGGCGCTACACAAAATATTTTTTTTGTGAGATAATGAAAAACTGAGTGTCAAATTTGAAAGAACATAATATTTCAATGACAAAATCATCTTTGTTTGATCGGTTCAGAGACGGCTGAAATATCCATGAATATAACGATTTCGTACCACCACAAATATTAGATATTTTGAAATATTTGAAAAAAAACGTTGAAAAAAACGAAATAACGGTTTTTAAGTCATATTTCAGCCAATACCGATGTTAGCTTTTTTGTTGGCATTTTCGTGTTGCTTATATTATGCACAACCAGCCGGCCCATGTATTGTTATTTTAAATTAAATAATTAATTAATGGTCACCATGTTTTTTTTTAAAGTGGAGCTGAATTGGTATGATCGTATTGGCTAAATTCACACATTTTGGGGTCTAAAATTACCTGCTCATAGCAATTTTAGGTTCTAAAAGGGCACTAGAAATGTCATAGATAAGAATAAGTTATTTTAAATTAAATAATTAATTAATGGTCACCATGTTTTTTTTTAAAGTGGAGCTGAATTGGTATGATCGTATTGGCTAAATTCACACATTTTGGGGTCTAAAATTACCTGCTCATAGCAATTTTAGGTTCTAAAAGGGCACTAGAAATGTCATAGATAAGAATAAGAGCAATAACCATGCACTTTGAAGGAATTTGCGGTCTGAAAACAGAACTCAACTATCCCTTTAACCCGATATTGATAAATGAACTACAATACTCTGAATCCAGTCTGCATACATTACTTGTCGCTATGTTTAAAAAGTATGCATACAATTTGAATATGTTAGTAAACTGGTCTATAGAGAAGATACATCAAAGAGTTGTATTTGAGGTAGGATTCACAGACAGGGATGATTTTCCGCCAAATTACAAACATCAATTTCTTGCATCTACTTTGATTGGATATATACTATTCAAATTTTCTCATTATGGTTAAATGCGCTAGTATTCCAGCAACTAGTATGTTGGATCTAAAACAGGGGTGGGGAATTATTTTTGTTTGTTACATGTGACTGTATAGACTTTTTATAAATATGTAAACATACCGACTTTCAAGGGATCAAAGAGGGCAATTTGAAGCCCCACTGCACTACTTATGGCTACTTGCGCCCTCTATGTAGCAAACAATGCCGAATCAGTGACCATTGGTCCCCCATGATCCTCTTTTCCTTATGTTAATTGAGAGCTGATTTGATGAGATAACCACCTGTCAGTGACCATGCAGAGAGGTATTATCCCTCCTGGCCAAACTAGTGCAGATAGGCTTTAAAACGTATTCCATGATCTTTCTTGAAGTCTGGTGTAAATCCATTTATTTGAATCCTACAAGTCCAAAGAGGGATATTTTACATTACAAGCTTAATTTGATGTTCATGTTAACTGCTTTGTACTGTGAAGCCATGAGGATTATCATACGGACGAGGTGGATGCACTCTTTCTCCTCTTCCTTGACTTCTTCCTCTTTTTCTTGCCCTTCTTGCTCGATTTGGACCTGCAATTATAAAATGAACAAATTGATCAATGAGAATTATTTGAGGAAAAACAGTAAGATGCAGCGCACATGTTCATGATGTGGTAAAATACAATGACTTTAATCCCTGAATCCAGGATTATATTCAATTTAATTTCGATATTCTGAAATAGTATGAGACAAGTAATGCAAATTTAAAAGATACAGAGGAAGAGCTGGTCGAGAGGAACTTTATTTAAAACAAGAATCATAAATAATTTGTGCTCTGTTTTGTGATTACTCTTTTAGACTGGGACCAAATCTTAAGAAATATTTGACTTTAACAGACAAAGACATTAGAAAGAAGGATATTTAGGGTCCATTTGAAGGGAAGTGTATCTGTACGTCGCCAATAGCAACCACAGAATCTAATAGTTGAAAGAGTTTTGCATTAGAATTATATACTTTCTTGAAGATATGATAACATTGAAAAGTTTTGAAAAATATTGTATCTGTACGTCGTCGAAGCAACCACATAATCAGGTTGCCAAGATAGCGGCACAGATTGTGTTTATTATCCGCAGGGGGAACGCCAGACTGGTCATCGATATACCAATCAGGAGCAGACAGTTCAGGTCTGACCTGCGATTTCTGAACATTTAGAGAGCTGATATTTACAGAGGAGGATTGTGAGGGGGTGTACACAAGTTGGAAGAGAATCTAAAAACTAAGCTACAGGGATATGGGACACACACACACAACACACACTATTATTTGTTGTTTTGTCTTTTTCTTTATATCTGTTGTATGCAGTGCATTGGGACAAATCGACCCGGTATTGGCTTACAACTTTACAATCAAGAAAAGTGTGGATTAAGAAACCAGTTCAAGCTTTAGCAACAATTGCTAGGTGGTGGATTGCAAAATACAAACAAAATTCCTAACTTGAACCCTGAACCATGCACTGTACCTAGCCAAAACTCTTACCTAACCCACAAGATTATCCAACCATCAAACATATCACTGTTAATGATTTGACTTTTTGGTCTGGCCTGACAAAAAAATAGGACAGGCTTAAATTGTCAAATATATAGGGCTAAAGTGAAGGCTGCAATGGTTAATTTGATTTGATTAGCTGTAGGATTAAGGTGGCATTATCGTGTTTGGTCCAGGGTTAAAGTTGGGAATTTGTCAAATTTAGGACATTGACCACAGACCAATTGTCGCAAGATGAATTTTCAGATGACTAAGAAGTCCTCTTACCTATTTTCTATAGCAGCTATTGCGGTATCCAGAGCTGATCTGAACTCTCCTGACCTCTTAACCTCCGACCTCTCCTTGAACGTCTCAAGAACAGGTGATATCTCACCAAAGTCCGGGACCTGGTCGAATAGTCAATATTTTCAACAGTGAATACAACAACTAAAACTTTCAGAGAAGTAATTAAAATGTTCTATAGATGGCATGGTATCATGAAGGTCAATAATACAGTTACATAATACATAAAAAAGATAACAAAAATCAAATTATTGCATGAGAATATCAAGTGTTTTTATGGCCACTAAAATGATCTTATAATTGACAAGTTCTATAACATCTTCTAATTTTAAGTACACTTCATAAACAAGGTTGATTACAAAATTTGGTAATGAGGGATAAAGGGATTGGGTAGCTTTGTCTCAGATTCTGAAACAAAATCCTGGATTAAGCTCATGCTGCAATGATAATGCTGGAATGAGATGAGATAAGACGGTAGTTGAAACATTAACATTTTAGGAATTTAAAAATATGACATTACACGATGCTCAATATTGAATTTATAGTAATGTTCACTCTGACAGGATCCAGATAGTCTGTGGCTTTAACAGATCTTCTGGGTTTTAACCCTTACTGTACTGGGCTATTTTGAGCACCCTCTGACTGGGGGGGGGGGGGCCTGGGAGGCCCCCCCCTATGATCTCGGCCGTCGATTGTCCGATGAACACGAAAATTTGCATGTTTGTAGATATTTACGTAAGGAACAAGATGGTATAATTAGTTTTTTCCAAATATGCAAATTTTTGTCGTTAGCCTAATTAATTATGCAAAACGCGCTAATTTTATGCATTTTACAGAAAACGTGTCAAACTCCAATTTTTTAATGTTGAAACTCATTATTCATATGAAACTTCTTTTCTAACACAAAAAAGTTATTTTAATGTAATTAATAATGATAATTTATGCAAATTTTGATGCGATTTGTAATTTTTTTTTTTTTTTTTTGATGACATGCGCATACTAATTGTTATGTAACGCCTTACAGGTATATCCGATTTCGACGAAAATGGTATCAAAATGTGCGTAAGACTTGAGGGAAAAAAGTCATGAAACAACAATTCAAAATTCCAAGCGGTTGCGGCGCAATCTCCGAAAATGTCGAGGGGGGGGGGCCTCCCAGGCCCCCCCCCCCCCAGTACAGTAAGGGTTAAGGAGAAATGGAGTTACTCTATCCCCACATATTGAAAACCATGTCAGGAGATAGACAGCTCTTGCCATGGGCGTTGATGGGGATTCTATAGTTTGTTAACTTCAACTTCAAGTTTACCATACATTAAAATTGACAGTAACATATCAAAATCAAATGTACCTTGTCGAGATGATGACTAAGCACTGCACACTGCTGGACAGCATGAAGAAACTGAATGGCAGACTTGGCTTTGAACTGTGACCCCTCTCCCAGCATGCCTTGCAAGATCAACGTCGCCACGGACAGAATGTGCTTGCTGACCTCTGGCCATGATGAAGGTGAACCCTGGGAAGGAAAGCAGACATCGTTAAGAGACATCATGGATCAGTGATTGAACAATGGTCAGACATGGGAATTACGAGTATAGAAATGTCATTTATGGAATGAAGATAATGTGTGGCTAAGAAAGACACTTGTATCAATTTCTTTCTAACTATAAGAACGAGGTATATGCATGTTATTCATTTCTGAACTGATGTCATGTTCACTCTGACAGGTACAGATGGCCTGATTATGATGACAGATCTTCTGAGTTTTAGGAGTGATGGGTTTACTCTACCCCCATGTATTATATAACCATGGAAAGAGATGGTCTACTCTAACCATGGGCGTTGATGGGGGACAAACCTATCAATCATGAGACCAGAGATGCCAACCTCTTGACACAAAAACATGAAAACTCAACACAACTACCATACGAGATGGGTGGAAAACTAATTATATGTGCTAGTGCCTTTTGATAAGGCACAAATCTTTAATTACCAAGTCCATTGGATATGACTTCAAGCCCTGTCCTCTGGATATTATTTACTTCATTTCTGAGTAGAAATAAAAATACTGTCACATGCAGTTGTACCGAATGATTTTTTTTCTCCTAGGTTCGCCTGTAACAGTAGGATTCTACTTAGTATATTTGGAAATACGGTTCATTGACTCAACAAACCCGGCCTTGCCTGCTTGCTTCTTGATCTCAAGTTACGACATAAACATCATTTTCACATGGCTAGAAAGATAATCCGTTTACAAAAGATTTTACCCCTCTAAATTTGCACGACTCTCGACGAAATAACTAATGCACATGTTCTTCATACTACCAGCCACAAACTTCCCCCTGCTACATTCGTTCATGTAAGTTGCATAGCTCTACAATGGCCAATTATTAGTTGAAAAATTATCATTCTATTTGAAATCATCCCCCCCCCCTTGAAAGTACATGTGTTATATAACAGACGTTCATTAAAACAAAACAAAACTTAGAAAACTTACCGAGTATGGTCTCTTGCTAAGGAGCAGGGTGAGCATCCTACAGGCTTGTGTCTGAGGAGAAGGGGGAAAAACAGGAGACACAGATAAACAACTCCAAACCTTCCAAATCAGAGGAATTTTGTATTCTTTAATCATTTTAATTCATACATTTCTCAAGGGCCAAGTGGAAATTGTACAAACAATAAATGAAAAGATTTATGTTATAAAATTTAAAATCATAAAAGCGAGCAAGAAGTGAGCATAATTTGGCATTTTGCCCAGTTTGTAATAGGTCATAAAAAGTGTTCCTGATTTATTATAGGATTCTGCACAAAACGTCTCTTCTTTATACTCACTCTTCTGTACAGCTGTACTCCATTTTGGGCAGAAGTAGTAAGGGTGTCTGATAGATGCCATGCCAGAGCCTGTAAGGAGTAAAACAAAACAAAATATTGCATTCAATGGACAGACAGGATACGGTAACTGCAAGAGAAAACATGAAATAGGAGTCATTCCATTAATATGTTTAAAAAACCCAGATAATTTTTTTGATCAAACACACAATAAACTTGATGATAGGTCAACAAAGCATTTAAAGTGAGAAAGAAAACTTTCAAGGAAAATTTAATCAATGTTATCATGTCTAGAGACTATACTAATCAGGTTTAGAACATTTCATTTTCAAAAATATGAATTTTCCTATTCAAGATTTCTGTATCAATACCTGCATCTGTACAAGCAAAACATTTATACTGATTATACTCTACTTACTGGAAATCTGTCAATGAGATCTGTGAACAAGTTGGGATGCAAACATGTGGCTCTGAAAGAAAAAGCAGGAAAATGAGAAAAATATCATAAAATATGAAGCACAATCTAAATTCTTTGTAATAATAATGTCCAGATTGTACTGCTTAGCCCTTCTGGACCCACATTAAATCTTAAGCTAAATACACTACACTTATATTTCTGATGGTAAATGGGATATCAATCTCTCAAATAGCAATAAACACACACCCATCGCCGTAACTATCTAAATGCTAACCAATAGTCTAATTTACAATTAAATTTAATTAAAATCCTTGCAGGATGCGTTTCCATAAATGGAGCAGTGACCAAATTCTGAACATTTCTTATCTGAGAAGAGAAATTTGCAAAGACTTATTTACGAAACAACTGATCTCCCATACCATTAGCGTAATTACTCTTTAAAGAGAAGGTTCATTGATTTAAAAAACTAACTTTAATGTCATTATTGCAAAGGTGACACTTTGATTGGCCAAGGTTATCAGAAGCCAATGCTTGGGAACATTCGAAGTAATGATTATAAACAATTACAAAACGCTTAGATACAGCCCCGACATAGCACCTGAAAAGCTCCCCGGTCGCTGCTGAGATGTGACGTCACATGTTGAACATGATGTGCACAAGCAGACGATGTCCCATGACATCTCACACAAATTCAGTGCCTGTTTTGTCATCTTTTCTTCAGTTATTCCTCTTACTTCAATACCCTCAGGCGAAATGTTTAATCTATTGCCTCACTCTAAACCCCGTGCATGGTATTATTTTGATGAAAAATGCAAGGATAACAACAAAAAAAGGAACCCGTCGCTTGTAAACAAAATAAGACGCCATTGTATTTTCAGCTGCATACACCGCGGCATGTTCGGCGTTTCAAGAGGGAACAAATGACGTCCACGCTATTATTCCGGAGGTTTTTTAATTTGGAAGTGTGGTTTCTTTGATTGTTCATTAACCCATATCCTGTGTATTTACAAACAAAAGAATTTAGTTATCATAATGGGGGTCATATCCCTTTTTGAATGGTGTAAAATTCCATCACATTTATATACACTAAACTCATTATAATTTGAGAAATAAAAGCATTGCAATTATGTTCATTCTTTATGGGATGTCGTCTGCTTGGGCAGGGTTGGTTCATATTGTGACGGCATTAAAACATCGTTATTTTTCCGGCGAATCTCTCGCATATCCCAGATGCTATGGAGGTTGTTTTATTTGTATTTTTATAAACCACCCGATATGTAGTTGACCTAAAACTTGCATGATGGCCATCTGTTAGCTTACCAGTTTCTAGTAATACGCTATTTGCCATATTTATGATTTTCTATGAACCCGCACTTTAACATTACAAATACTTCAATTTCGCTGATCCCACATTCCTTGTACTTACCTGTGCATTGTGAAGTCCTCCAGGGCATCAGTGTAAAGCCCCGTTATCCTACCAACATCAACCAGTCCCATCGCTGGCTCCTCTTCTGTTTCCTTCTCCTCTTCCTCTTCTTCCTTTCCTCCCTTCTTTTTGCCTTTCTTCTTCTCACTGCCCATTGCCCTCTGACCTCTCGTCTTCAAGGGTGAGGGGTCAGTGATGGCCACGTTTCCTCGAAGGACTCTCATCTAGATGGTCAATCATAACAAATGGTGTCGTTTTGTTAACTCTGTCACACACACATGCAACATCATGAAGGATATGACTTCATAATTCATATTGAAGTAACATACATTTCCCAAAACTTGAGCTCCTTATTTATTGGTTATTGAAGTAACATACATTTCCCAAAACTTGAGCTCCTTATTTATTGGTTAGAAGACATTCAAATCTGAATGAGTACCTGCTCTTTCAATACAGTTACAAACATAATACACATTGCCAAACTGTGATTATACACTTGCCCAGTGTATTACCTATTGGGAAAAGCAAATATGACTTTTCACATCTTGGGGCAATTAGGCACTGAAATCATCTTTGAGTTTATAACTAGAGATAGGTGGGCAAATTTGTTGAGCAACACTGTATTCTGGAGCTCTCCTCCTCATGTGGAAATGAAGCTAAAACCATTCAGTTTATCTATAATTTTCCTCAAATATCACACAAAACAATGGATAGTTAGAAAAATATTTAAGGAGGTGTATCAGTACTTCAGTCTATAGCAACCACATTATCAGGTTGTACAGAAAAGCTGTACAGATTGGGTTTAATATCCGCAGTGGGAACGCCAGACTGGTCATTGATATACCAATCAGGAGCAGACTGTTCAGGTCTGACCTGCGATCTTTTAAATTCACAAATGTTAATGTTCAATCAGTAATTATGACTGTGTATCTACAGACAATGCTTATATGCCATGATCGTGTCATATTCTGTACTTTGTAATTGAAGCAAAAAATTGATCGTTAAATTTGATACCTGTAGTAGTTTTTACATCTTTTAACATTTATATCTTCAATAACTGAGAATCACTGAAATGAGGAATCAAATTAAATTTCATTTTTTAACACGAGGTAACGTATAAAATATCAATGTTTTAATTTAAATTTAATCTCAAGCAACGAGGAGCCAAATGTGAACATTTTTTCTATCAAACCATGCAACACAAAAACCAAGATGGATCACTTACCAGAAAGAGACAGCCAGTGGAAACAAGCGAGACAATGGTCATGGAGTGAGCTGTGGATAGATGAAGGAAAAAAGAAAGACTGCCATTAGGTTTTTACATAGATGATTTCAGAGTAGTTTATCTCGCATAGGCACTTTCTTTGTGTTAGTGATATGCGCTATACAAGTAACGTTCATTATTACTTGTTTATCTAAGTGTTGTCAGGGTCACTCTGATGAGAATTTTATTTGAGATCAATTACAATGTAAGTTGTTCATGATGTTTCGCTCCATGCAAGTATCCTAAACTTCAACATATTAGCTTTAAATATTTCTACTTGTAAAGAGAGACAGTTCATGTAAAAATACAAAACATGCATTACAAATAAAGGTAACAGTTGCATTTGAGTAGGCTATGAGACACACTCCCATAACAAATTTGGTGTGTCATATAGCACAGATGGAATGTTCACTCTGACAGGTACAGATGGCCTGATTATGATGACAGATCTTCTGAGTTTTAGGAGTGATGGGTTTACTCTACCCCCATGTATTATATAACCATGGAAAGAGATGGTCTACTCTAACCATGGGCGTTGATGGGGGACGAACATATCGATCATGAGACCCATTGTTGCAGATAACAGAAGAGGGGAATCAAGTTGCATAGAAGCCAAATTTGGGGGGTGTTTCACAAAAACTAAGATAGACTATAAGATGGACTTAAATATGGCAGGCCGTCATGCCACTGGTCGCTCTCACCATAGGTGTCTCAATTATGATTTTTAGATACATTTCAAGTAAATTCTGTAGATGTGTGACCACGATTAGTACGTCCTTTGAGAAGCCAATGTCAGGAATGGTCAGAGGAACTAGTGGCATGAAAGGCCTGCCATAGTTAAGTTCATCTTAAAGTCAATCTTAGTCTTTGTGAAACACTCCCATGGTGTGCAAAGAAGTCAACTCTTGAATGAAAGCAAGTAAATGGAAGTGATTTTTCTTACCTTTCTTTGCGATCGTGATGAGTTCCTCGATGGTGTCATGAATGTCATCTTTGTGGTCGGAGAGGTTGTGTGGATACTAAAAAAGTGAAAAAAAGAAAAAGAACAATGTTACCTTATGTATAAAAAATATCTTTCACACTTCATATTTTAAACTCCTGCAACCTTTACCAACACACAGTGCATTTGAATGAAGCCTGCCACATACCCAAAATGGATAAAACAAAAAAGAAAGAATGATATTCTCTTCTGTATACAAAATAAATATCACACTACATATTTCAAACTCCTGCAACCTTTATCAACACACAGTGCATTTGAATGAATCCTGCCACAAACCCATTTTACTTCTGGGTGGAAAGACAATGGTGGATAAAATTCCAGCTGCTGCCTATACAATGGGCAAGGATTCAAATTCTCAACCTTATCATGGGGGAAAGATGGGGGTGGGGGTACACCAACAATTACCACGATGGAGTTATGGGCCACAAATGTTACTTACAACTGGACTTCTACTGCTACTAGCCTATTACTACTAAAAATAGTAATTTATACTAGGCTTCAGTCGGTACGGTCGATCACACCGGGACCCGACCGTTGCCGTCGGGTCCCGGTTTCGTTTTTTGAGAACCGACGCTCCGAAAAAAATAATGAAATATGTAAGAAATTGCAGTTTTGCACACCACTAAAATCAATCCACCTTAAAACTTAAGTATTTAATTGTTACCAATCATATTCTAGCTCATCCTGAATCAATCCGAACTGCTGATATATCATATAAATATGGGTTGCAAAGCTAGCAGTTCGCCCCATGGGGTTGTTGTTGCCAGCTGCTAGCTAGCTACTGTACTGGGCGGGTCTCTCGGCAGGATTAATAAATCAGGTTGAAAGAAACATTAATGTTTGAATAATAAAACGGCTTTCTAAAAAGTACTTCTTTACAACATAACGATCGAATAATTTTTAAAAGACAAAATAGATATTTTTTCTTTGATTTTGAACACCGCATGCTTCTTTTAAAAGCTGAAAATTACTTGGTAATCACAAGAAGTTTCGATACGGATAGCTGTTGCAAGGCAAGTTTAGACTAGTCTCGGAAAAATGCGCAGTGCTCCTTGTTAGCTGTAATGCGTGCCAGAACGAACCCAAACAAAGACGTGATCGTAACGAGAAAAAAATCATTAAAAACTATGAGAGCACAATTGGAAAGACAACTACTCAAAATTATCGTAAGCAGATACATAACTTGGAGGAAGAATACAATAGTTGTCCAAGAAAAGCCACATAAATAGTGATATTTAAGGAGTTACTAAAGGTACAATCATTATCGGAAGGGACTGCTGCGATGTCCGAATTACACATGTTTAAATTGAACACGAGGCTAGAAACCAAATCCCGCCCTCTACGGTAAAAAGCAGTATAACAAAGGATTCAAGTATTTGCAGCAGGCCGGCCCCTTGCGATAAATATGTACCCAGTTACTCCTCGATTATCACAATTTCTGTGGCATTTCTTGGGCGATTATTGAATTCTTTATCCAAGTTATGTATCTGATTATGGTAATTTTGAACAGTAGTTGTCTTTCCAATTGTGCTCTCGTAGTTTTTAATGATTTTTTTCTCGTTACGATCACGTCTTTGTTTGGGTTCGTTCTGGCACGCATTACAGCTAATTACGAGGAGCACTGCGAGACTAGTCTGAACTTGCCTTGCAACAGCTATCCGTATCGAAACTTCTTGTGATTACCAAGTAATTTTCAGCTTTAAAAAAAAAAGCATGCGATGTTTAAAATAAGAGATAAATATTTATTCTGTCTTTAAAATATTATATGATCGGTATATTTTTACAGAAGAATTTTTTAGAAAGCCGTTTTATTATTCTAACATTCATATTTTTTGACCAGATTTATTCAACCTGCATGAATCAAAATGGCGGCTCGAACGTTGTCTCTCTATTTCTGCCCCAGTTTTTTTACTTTTAGAGGCACGATAATGGCACTAAACATCGCCAATCATGGATGAAAATAATGTCAAATGGAAGAATATACCGATCTGAGCCGAGGTATGCATGTGTTGATTTATTTGATTGATAAAAAAGGTCACTTTTAAGGGACATACTGATGATATGCGCTTTTTATGACAAATCCTGCGAGCTGATTTCGGGACACCGGGTCCCGATCGGTACAAGGCCGTCGGGACCCGGTTTATGAAAATCCCGACATGACTCAGGCCTAATTTATACTGTTCTATACTAAGAAGTGCATAGCAATTACAATGTAAACAAACACAACAAAAAGATTGAGTCTTCGGTTATTTTTTTAAATGTTGACAGATCTTCTATTGTTTGAATTGAGTAGTATATTATTTCAGATTTTAAGAGCAGATACACTAAATGATTTATCTGCAGCGGAAAGAATTAACAGGGGAATTACGATTAGAGAAATGCCATTTATGGAATGAAGATCTATTACTGATAAGAACGACATGTATGCATGTTATTCATTTCTAAACTGATGTAATGTTCACTCTGACAGGTACAGATGGCCTGATTATGATGACAGATCTTCTGAGTTTTAGGAGTGATGGGTTTACTCTACCCCCATGTATCATATAACCATGGAAAGAGATGGTCTGCTCTAACCATGGGCGTTGATGGGGGAAACATTAACATCATAGGCCAAAAAAGAAGAAAAAAATGGTTGAAATCTCACTACTTCTCACCCTTTTAACCCTACAGAGTTTATTGCGGTAGATGTTGAGAGCTTTCTCTGCCAGTAGCTGGTTGTCCTTGTGACCTGCTGATGATTCAATTACCTTCAGTAGAGGGACAACCAAATCCTGTAAGGCCAAAAAGAACACAGAAATCATTGAGAAACAGTCGATACATATCATGTTCCTTTCTTACATTTCAAATAAAAAGCAATGGTCAAGAGAAAGAATGAATGTCATTTTCATAGATAGTCGGTCACCAAGGCAGTAAAACCTGTACATACATACAGATTAAGACAAGATTATAGTCTTTACAAGGAAATGTTCACTATGTAAATATTATTTTTGTACAGGTTGTTTTTGTGTTTGTCTTGATATATGAAAATCTAATGAAGGAAATGTATCCGTACGTCGTCAGAGCAACCACAAAATCAGGTTACAGAGATAGCGGTACAGATTGAGTTTATTATCCGCAGGGGGAACGCCAGACTGGTCATTGAAATACCAATCAGGAGCAGACAGTTCAGGTCTGACCTGCAATTTTTAAAATTCACAAATGTTAATTTTTTAACAATTATTTATGCATGTGTATCTACAGACCATGCTTATGTGCCATTCTTGTATGGTGTTTTGTACTTCTCCTAAGATTTGATACCTGCTACTTTTGCCTATTCGACCTCTTTCCTTTTAATTTATTGGGAATCCATAGAAGCATCAATCAAATCAATCTTTTTGTGTTTGTGTTGATATATGAAAACATTTGAATTCTCTAGCTCTAGAAGCAACTGTGCATTACTCACTTAACTCTTAAGCTGCCACCCATACAATGCACACAGTGCCACAGTGCTAATCTCTATTGTGCCAGCAACAAAGCCCCTGCGTGCCAAGTTAATTTTAGGGTTGGTTCAAGTGCGTGTTTTAAAAATCTTTACTATGTTTGATCCACTATAACTTCTCATTCGTATGTTGTATAAACAAACATTGTACATGAGAGTTGTAGGAAATTTCACCCTTTTTCCATTGATACCAATATCATTTCATGAATTTGTAATTTTGATGAAGTAAATAAGCACTATCAGTGAGTTGTCGAACCAATCCAATGCGATGGGGAGGCATAATGATGATATATGATATCAAAAACAAATCTCTAAATTACTCGAGAAAATCCAATCTGACTGTTGTATACAAAGACGCGTAATCCAAAGCCGATAATCTGATGCACGCGACGGTACTTTCAATAGCGCTGCAAAAGCACTCAACACGGTGCAATGGGCATGAACAATAATTGTTATTACATCTGCGCGCTAGCGCGCACAAAGCACCGTAGCGGTGGCTCGCTAGCATGAACGTGGCTTTCAATCGATAGCACGCTCGCGACATGGCACTATAACAATAGCGCGCTAGCAGTCTCATGGCAGTGTAAGAGTTAAGATGCTTCCTTCAATGCACCTGTTATGCATGCACAGAAGGAGACCTAAAACTCTGCATTCTTAGGCATATCTATCATTTACTCTTGAACACATCTTCAAGCATATCAAATCAAAGTATTTGCCCTTTCTTAGTATAGGCCATGACCCAAACAAAGTGTGAAGTCATAATGGCTGATTTTTCCTGGGCCCTGTTGCAAAAAACTTACCATTGATGGTAACTTTGCCATCAATGGCAACTACCAAGGTTACAGGGCTCAACAGCCAATGAAAATCAAGGTTTTTTGATGGCAAAGTTACCATCAATGGTAAGTTTTGTGCAACGGGGCCCTGATGTATTGGGTGTTTTGAAGGCAATGAAATGTAGCAAAGGGGTGGAGCCTAATCGCATTGGTTGAACACATCTGCATATCACCCCTTCCATCCAGCCCATTTAGTATGTCTATGGTTTAAACTTACCAGGAGGAGAGGGTTGTTCTGCTGTCTCTTGATGAAGATATCGAGGAGATCCAGGACCCTGAGCTTGAAATGAAGCATGATGGTGGACGCTTCCTTCTTGCTCTTACGTGACCTCGATGACATGGCCTTGAACGCCTTGCTCAGGGCATCGTCATGGGCGAGCATCGCATCGTCGTCCAGCTCAAAGTCGGTGCCACTGTCCTGTGGTTCAAGAGGACATGGAAAAAGAAGATGAAACATGCAATGATTTGAATTATTATTTCAAACAAATGTATGTAGAGAACAGACAATTAATGACATTTCATTTTGTAGTTGATGTTGTAGTCGATTATAGTTATGCACTTATTGAAACAGTCTGAGGCGCCATATCTTTGAAATGTTATGTAATCATTATACTGGAATTCCCTTCATAGATAAGTAATAATCATGCATAAAAACAATTATGCAGTATTCTACTATATATTAGATTATCATAATAATTGAACAAATTAAATAAAAAACATTTCAAGAATTTCTTTTCGAAATGCGAACCAGGTTGCTTGTTATTTTAATGTTCACTCTGACAGGTACAGATGGCCTGATTATGATGACAGATCTTCTGAGTTTTAGGAGTGATGGATTTAATCTACCCCCATGTATTATATAACCATGGAAAGAGATGGTCTACTCTAACCATGGGCGTTGATGGGGGAAACAACAAGCATACAGACGCCACTATTACTTACAATGGTAGACTCCAAACATGTATAAAATTCTTTCATACAGTCTAGGGCAAAGGATTAATGGCACAGCAAGATACATAAAGAGTTATGTATAAAAGATGTGAGTTGGGTGATACAAATGTTTCAATGGCATTTGCTCTGGGCTCTATTTAGACAATGTTAAAGGGATAAGTTTTTGATTGTGATTGTTTATTTTATCTGGGTACATTTAGGGTTATGATCAGGGTTACGTTTGGTTCTTGGTCAAGAGTTGAAGTTAGGAATTACACTAATGAAGTAAGCTGGACTGCAGAGCAATTATTGCAGGAGCATGGCAACATTCAAAGATCATCTTCTTCAAATTTCATTCATTCATTCATTCATTCGTATATTCCTTTATCACTTTCACCAATAGTTCAAGTTACATTTGACTTCAGCATGACATTCATAAATGGAGCCAACAAATAGCAAGAGCTAGGCGAGTTTGGGGTGTTTAATATCAGCTTCATACCCTGATCACACCCAGGCCGATAACAGACCAATAAAACGTGCATTATACCAAATGGCCAAGAATTGGTCAGTTTGGAGTTGGATTTGAGGCAGTCTGACGGTGTGACCGAGGTATCACATATCAACTTTCCTCTCCTATTGTCCTACATATCATCAACACGAAGATCATCATCATTTTTTTCAAGAATAGAGAGAGGGAGAAAAAGAAACTCAATTTTACCTCTCCATCAGAGTCGGCTGCTGCATTACCAAGAGCTGCTTTGATTTGCTCCTTCATTGCAGGGTCTTCATCATCCTCCTCATCTTCATCGTCGTCATCCTCATCATCCTCCTCTGAATCGTCTGAATCTGCATTTTTGTGCTAAAAAGGCAAGATAACATAAGGATTTAATATCAATTTCAGTTATTTTTCTTGGAGATATCTAACCAAAGATTGTGATTGATATTCTATGGGGCAATACAGTTGGGCATTGAAATCATCTTTGAGTTAATAACTTGAGATAGTTGGGCAAATTTGTTGAGCAACCTTGTATTCCGGAGCCCTCCTCCTCATGTGCATAAGCAGTACGATTCAATCACATGGAAATGAAGCTAGAAGCATTCAGGTTATCTATTCTTTTCCTCAAATATCACACAAAACAATGGATAGTTAGAATAATATGAGAGGAGGTGTATCAGTACTTCAGTCTGTTGCAACCACGTGATCAGGTTGTACAGAAAAGCTGTACAGATTGGGTTTAATATCCGCAGTGGGAACGCCAGACTGGTCATTGATATACCAATCAGGAGCAGACTGTTCAGGTCTGACCTGCGATTTCACATCATCATCAACAATAATAAATTGCCTAAATCTGCCATGAAATGTCCATAAAAACACCCCTCTTTCTTTGAGAATACCTGCACTCTGCTTGGTTTCTGAAGACTTTTAGCTTTTAAATTCACAAATATTAATGTTCAATTTGTAATTAAGTCTGTATTTACAGACCATGCCGATGTACCATTCTTGAGTGACATTCTGTACTAACGACCTTCATCCTCAGATTTCTCTTGAAAATATTGAACCCAAGAATTGTGGTTGATCGGAACTGATTGCAAAACCTTCACAAATGTATTTTTAGCAAGACATTAATATACATTTGCCACTTGGAATCCAGATGAGGCAAATGGGTGGCTGGAAGGCTGCTTAGTGACCCATCATTGGAGCTTGGCTGACTTTGCCTTCGTGTAGAGTGGAGTGTATTTGCAGAGTGGCTACACTTTATAATTTCATCTGTTATCATCACTCTATTCCTTTCATCTATGAAAAGGATCTCAAAAATACCTTTTTATGTCCATTGCCATTGGTGAGTGGCTTCTTAGACTTCAACTGGGTGAATTTTGTATTTCCTTCCTCCTCCTCCTCCTCTTCATTGGCGTCCTCGTCCTCGTCTTCCTCATCATCATCGTATTCCTCATCATCATCTTCTTCCTCCTCCTCCTCCTCATCATCTGTTATGCAACAAAAATACAGAACAGATGAGTAATGTACCAAAATGTGTATGAACTAACTGATCATCTCCTCCAAAAATGGGTGAGAATTTGAGGTTACAGCAAACAGTTTTGCATTATTTTGTAGGAGAAATGGCACCCGTTCACTCAGAATAATTGTGCAGAAATTTAGGCGTGATCATAAATGCTTGCAAAATCATCTTGCCAAGCTCTTAGGCTCACATGAAGTGGTCGAGATACAACTCACGGAGCACAGACTTCAGAGAAAATGTGGACAGTTGCTTGGCTTAGTTAGTCTCTGGTGCTTTCAAACCATCATCCGACAATTAGACTGCATGCACAAGCAGAATATCAATGTGGAGGTTACCCAAAATTGTCATTTAAAAAAAAGTTACAATTCAGAAAAAACTAGATGGAATTCGACTGCGCGCAGTCGAAAATGATGCCTCCGTCATAGAGCAATTTTACAAACCAAAACAGAAGAAATTTTTCGAATTCAAGTTCAATTGTAATCCATTGACAGGTTCTCGGAATATCGTGATTACAAGCAATTTCTCATATACATATATGACCCTTTGATCTTTGACCTAAAGACCCTAAAATCTACTCAGTTCATTGGCTCTGCAAGATGTCCTGAGTTAAATAGTAATCAATCTGTCAGTTCTAATGAGAATGCGTTCACAAGCTATTTTTGCATACATGAGCCCATAACCTTTGAGCTTATGAACCAAGAATCTACTCAGTTCATTGGCTCTGCAAGTAACATACATGACCTAATTTTGGCAGGAATCCATCAATCGGTTCTCGAGATAACGCAATCACGAGCTGTTTTTGCATACATAATGTGCGCTGTGGCCTTTGACCTTTGACCTCATGCCCCCTATATCTAATCAGTTCATCGGCTCTGCAAGTAACATACATGACCTAAGTTTGGCAGCAATCCATCAATCGGTTCTTGAGATAACGCGATCACAAGCTGTTTTTGCATACATAATGTGCGCTGTGGCCTTTGACCTTTGATCTCATGACCCCAAAATCTAATCAGTTCATTGGCTCTGCAAGTAACATACATGACCTAAGTTTGGCAGCAATCCATCAATCGGTTCTTGAGATAACGCGATCACGAGCTGTTTTTGCATACCTAATGAACCCTGTGACCTTTGACCTTTAACCTCGTGACCCCAAAATCTAATCAGTTCATTGGCTCTGCAAGATACATACATGACCAAAGTTTGGCAGGAATCCATTAATCGGTTCTTCAGATAACGCGATCACGAGCTGTTTTTGCATACCTAATGAGCCCTGTGACCTTTGACCTTTGACCTCGTGACCCCAAATCTATTCAGTTCATTGGCTCTGCAAGATACATACATGACCAAAGTTTGGCAGGAATCCATCAATCGGTTCTTCAGATAACGCGATCACAAGAACGGGACGTACGTACAGACGTACGTACGGACGGACGGACAACCCGAAAACATAATGCCTCCGGCTACTTCGTAACGGAGGCATAAAAATGGAATATTGGAAAACTAAAGCAGATTCATTTACTGCATTGGGAGAAAATGTCTAGTGAGTGTGTAAGAGAGAGAGGGAGAAGGAGATAAAAGATTAAAGTAGTACTGATTGTCAATCAAATTATTGATTAAATATAATTGTTGAACTGAAAATAGAATGTATCTGTACGTTATCAGTGTCAAACCACAAAGTCTGTCACAGTAGCTGTACGGACATGTTTATTATACGCAGTGGGAACGCCGGACTGGTCATTGAGATACCAACCCGGAGCAGACTGTTCAGGTCTGACCTGCGATTACACTTCATTTATCAATTAGCTAACCAAGGAAAAATGAAGAGCACAATTTTTGTACCCAACACATGAATAATCAGAGATGTTCTAGGAAAGAAAAGCTTAGAATATTTCAAGGCTCCACATTTTATTTTGTTTTCTTGGGGTTTGTAGTGAGGTTTTGGATTCAGTGTGTACTAAGCCTAGATAACATTGGGGAAGTTCATTCCTTTGACACCTGGGAATTTTATCATTCTACCAAGTATCACTGGCCTTAGGATACAAGTCGTTTAGACAAGGGATGTCACTCATAATTGCAAAAAATTGTATCCAAACAAACAGGTATTTCACCCTAACCAACTGCCTTCTGTAATCACAGCATCTACACATGAACATATCTGGGCCCTGTCTTATGAAGAGTTGATATTACTCCCAACTTATTCATGATTGATATCAATCGCAACTATGTACATAAAAGATATGAGACTGCAACATCGCAATATATCAGGGGACTTGCGATTGATTTGGCTCAATCGCAACTCTTTATAAGACGGGTCCAGATCACTCTTCCAATGATATTGGCACAAGGGTAAATATTCATATATACCTGACTCTTGTCCGACTTGAACATTGCTCTTGGTAGGGTCCAAGACCTGTACATGAAAGAGAGAAGAGAAATAAGTGATCTTGTAAACACCCAAAGTATATGCATGTGAATGGCTGTTACAGATAGTGCACACATTAATTTGAATGTTGTAAATTAAAGAAGGCCCTGTATCTGTACCAAGGCTGAGAGGAGTGTACTCGTACGTTTGACAACTACACAAGTATGATTTTGTTATCTGTTCCTCATCAATAACAACAATATAATCAGGTTGTCAAGATGTACATGAGACAACGCATCTCTTTGAGAAAAAAAAATCAATCAATAATTCTTATTCTACCTATTAGTTAAAAGATGTATTGCACCATTATTATATACTTTCTTAGAGATATGATAAAAAGGATAAGTTTTGATGAAGAAAAATAATCATGTATCTGTACGTCGTCGAAGCAACCACATAATCAGGTTGCCAAGATAGCGGCACAGATTGTGTTTAATATCCGCAGGGGGAACGCCAGACTGGTCATTGATATACCAATCAGGAGCAGACAGTTCAGGTCTGACCTGCGATTTCATAATCCTAAAATATCATCATCAATATGAAAATAGATAACTTGGACGAATAAAGCAAAAAGTGAGACTGCAACTTTCTACCAAAGGACTATGCCTGGCCACTTTGGGATCTAGCCAGCGATGGGAAAAAATTTGTCAGATTCAGAGTCTAGTACATTCATGCCCTTAGGAACCTGAAACCCCCCCCCCCCCCCCCCCCCCTGATGAGAGACCACCAAGATAATCAAATCTCTTTATGGTTAAATCTTAGGTAGCTGAAAGTTTTAGGTCAATAGACCGGTTTACTAACATATTCAAATGTATGGATGTTTCTTTCCTGGGGACCTAGTGATGAGTTATTCCATCAACCTGTTATTAATAAATGAACTACAAAACTCGGGATCATGTTTGCATACATTACATGTTGCTATGTTGGGCAAACCTCAGGTAAGCTTTTTGGTCTTCAAGAACAACCTTTCTTTTAACAGTGTGCAGAAAATTTGAATATAATAGTAAACTTGTCTATTGGTCAGATGCGGCCTAAAATGTCATGATGTGGTTAATAACAAACAAAGTACTCCATCTACAAAGTAGACTCACGTCCAGTAGTTGCTGCAAGGCGGGCTGCGTCATGTGAGGACAAACCATCTTAAAGGCAATATCAACCACCGTTCTCAGGAGATGAGAGGGTTTGGAGAGAAGACTAAGTAGGATCTCAACGATGACCTCCACCCACTCAGGCTCTGTGTTAGGATGAAGATGGGAAGAAAGTAGGTGTAAAATATATTGGTCTAAATTTTGATTGTTTCCTGTTTTAATCAAATTCTCTTAACATAATAATAATGGATTTCATCATCAGTATAAAAAAAAAAATGTCTTCAAATGGCACCGTGTTTTAGATGGTTTAAAGTATTATGCTTACAACTATGAGAAGTTTGTGAAATGCATATGAAAATATGACACAACATCAAATGATCAAAATTAATGCATTAGCTTGGAGCCAGAAGGGCGTAAATCATATACTTAACATAAACTTAACACCCTACTGGCTCTGAACTGATTGATATTTCAAAAATCAAAATGATCAAAAAATCATCTGTAGTAAGCTCAAGAGGTGCTCCCTACACAATACAAATGCAACACTGGTTCTTTGTAAGACTATTTATTACAATGTTCACTCTGACAGGTACAGATGGCCTGATTATGATGACAGATCTTCTGAGTTTTAGGAGTGATGGGTTTACTCTACCCCCATGTTTGATAAAACCATGGAAAGAGATGGTCTACTCTAACCATGGGCGTTGATGGGGGAAAACTCTTAACCAATACAGAGACAGTTTATGCAACACGATTTTCTAGGATCTCACGCAAATGGTACAATGAAATTAGTAGCCTTATAGAGAAGTGAATGAATTTAACATTGATACACAATCATTTGAATATAACCTTGCAACTGTATCTAATCTGAGCTGATACTACAGTAAACCCAGAACCTTTCACTTATTTCGGTTTAGTATCAAGCTACAAAGTGATGCATCGCAACATTGACAATTCATGAGTTTTATGTCACAAAAATATCCTGATTTCACAACAGGCAATCAAAAAATAAAAGGCAAAGTTCTAACTAATGTAAGGTATTTCATCAAAATCTCAGTAAGTGAGAAATCAGCCTGTGTAGGTAAGTGCAGTAGAGACATGGTTTCCCAGTCATGCAATTGTCTGGAACATTATTCATTTATTTTTCATTTGTTCTTACCATCTTTGTCTTTCTTTACTGATCTTCTCTTTTGCTGAGACCGCTTGTAGCATGATTGCAGGTCCTGTTTAGAAAGAAAAAGAGAATTCATTAAAATCCAAAATTTGGCCACACATGGTTTCTGATTATTAATTATCTCATATGATGAATACATGAATGTGTAAACATGATACAATGCATCTCTCTGAAAAAAAATTCCACCAATAATTCTTATTCTGTCTATTAGTCAAAAGAGTTTTGTACCAGAATTATACATTTTCTTAGAGATAAGATAAAATGGATAAGTTTTTAAGAAAAAAATATCATGTATCTGTACGTCGTCGAAGCAACCACATAATCAGGTTGCCAAGATAGCGGCACAGATTGTGTTTATTATCCGCAGGGGGAACGCCAGACTGGTCATCGATATACCAATCAGGAGCAGACAGTTCAGGTCTGACCTGCGATTTTACGTCATTTACAATGATAAATTGCCTAAATCTGCCATGGAATGTCAATAAATGTTGCTCTTACTTGGAGAATGTCAGCACTCTGCTTGGGTTCTGAAAACATCTGTAGTCCCACGTGTAAGAACAGAAGTTGGAAGGCCAAGCCAGAAGACATTGCACTGCCACCGGTAGACTTTTTTTGTATTGCTGCCACAGATTCCATCATGGTCGACCAAGCATCTTGAGCCTAAAAACAAGGAAAGTAGAGTACTCATAAATCAAGATTAAAAAAAACACCTACTTATCTGACTTGCGTAGTAATATTGTCATAAGTAACAATTTCTAAAACCTTGTGTACATGCAAGACACCAAATGATATAGGCTCTGATATCAATTTCAAAGACAAGCTGACTTCAAGCCTGGACCAAATTCTTGACCTAACCTAATCCTCAAAGGCTAAACTTTAAGTAAAACCCAAGCCCTACCCTTCTATCTGTGATGGAAGAAACCCTGGAGCAAATACCTCAAGGTAGGATAAACATTATGGTTTGTCCAACCTAATAACAAGAAATGTATGCAACTTGTATTGTGACTATTGAAATACAATTATTGGTAACAACAGAATGAAATAATTTGTAACGAGACACTTGGCAAAGATCTGTGCATTACATTTGATTAGATTACGAAAATGGTCTATTACAATCTAACAATGTTTTCACTTGAGAGCAAATGTATCAGTACTTCAGTCTGTTGCAACCACATGATCAGGTTGTACAGAAAAGCTGTACAGATTGGGTTTAATATCCGCAGTGGGAACGCCAGACTGGTCATTGATGTACCAATCAGGAGCAGACTGTTCAGGTCTGACCTGCGATGGATGACTACAAATAGTTTTCAACAGAACATGCATAACATGAAAATTGAGGCTCCATGGCCATGAATATATAACTGAATACTACATGCAAGATTTTGCTCAAACACTACCCCTTTTAAATATAAAACATAAAAACTTTAACTCTGTGCATATTTTTTTGTTGTCTTACCTTCCCTGGAAACTCTGCGTTGCAGGACACACTTTCACAAGTCAGTAGGTCCTGTGAAACCGGAATTAAAGACAATATTTAGTTTTTCGAAGTGAAAAAGGAACTGGAGATAACCATATTGAATACTTTCTCTTATTGACAAACTATTACAAACCAAGATATTTCAATATGCCAAATATTTTGATGTTTGTATATGATTTCTAATCAATTTTAATGCCAATTTCTGACAGGAACTAAAACCACTGAAGGCTTACCGATGTACCGAGGCATGACAATCTCACAACATGCAAAAAATATGTTACACTACTGACACTGGGATATCTAAATGTTGACAAGGATTTAATTCAAAGCAGCTATTAATTGCTGCTATTTTAAAAGTTATGCATCACTGCAGAAGGGCATCATAACAAAGTAAAGTATCTCATGTAGGTTAATAAAGGGGTGAAAATAGAATGTATCTGTACGTTATCAGTGGCAAACTACAAAGTCTGTCACAGTAGCTGTACGGACGTGTTTGATGTACGCAGTGGGAACGCCGGGCTGGTCATTGACATACCAACCCGGAGCAGACTGTTCAGGTCTGACCTGCGATCAATAACTAGCTTCTGAGGGAATGTGTCTTATTTCAAAACTGAATCGAAAAGAATGTTCTAAAGTCTTAGGCCTGTATTCTAATAATTTAGTTAATTCCAACACAGAAATTAAGTCATGTTGTTGAACAGAGATGAAGCTTAGACCTCACTCTAACTTCCCTCGTTAAACTTGACTATAAACCGAGCTTTAACATAGCATTAGGTTTAAAGTTTAGTAGACACAAACCTTCATGTTTACAAGGTTTATCAGAAATATCGAGCATCAAATAAAACCACCACAAACTTTCTTCGTTCAATCGCCAACATGAATGCATAAATGTACATAAATTGCAACTGATGGCAATATAAGAAGCTTTTACAATTATAGCACGATTGAGGTCTTCTTTTTCATGTCATTTTGGAGGAGGTGCGTTTAACATTTTGTGATACCAGAGTTAGGTGAAGAGTATCTACCTGTGCATAGTGTCCAAGCAGAGACACCCATAGCTCTCCACTCGATGTAGTTCCCATGTTTCTGCCCTCTGGACTGGTGGAACGCTCTTCGCTTTCTGTCTCTGCAAAGGAAAGCAGGATACAACATTAAATTTGCTGATTTTTTCTTTTTAAAACATACATTGCTCCATATGGAGTCGTTTTATATATGATGTACATGTTCTATTATTGTATTGTATGTATCTATTTTATTTTATGTATTTTCCTATGTTTTGCATTTATGGAGAAGTAAATTGAAATTGAAATTGACATTGAAAAATTGATAAGCAAAATCAAATTTCCTCTTTCCATCTTATTATCAAACCAGATAAGTTTGTTAATGATCCAGATTTTGAAAGTTTCATGCTATCACATACTTGAATAACAACATTAAAATACGTTTGTAATTCATATCTTATGACACGAAAGTAGCCGTCGTTTGCAATTTGCACCAACTTCATGGCTTAGCAGTTTGTGAATTTTGCATTAAGGCCAATTGATGGGTAAAATGTAAAATAGCATAGATTTTGAAGTGAAAACAGTACAGAAAAAAACAGCATCTATGGAAAATATATATAAATTATAAAACTGACTATAACAAATCTAAATGGGAAATGTATCAGTACGTCGTCGAAGCAACCACATAATCAGGTTGCCAAGATAGCGGCACAGATTGTGTTTAATATTCGCAGTGGGAACGCCAGACTGGTCATTGATATACCAATCAGGAGCAGACAGTTCAGGTCTGACCTGCGATTTCTTTACATGCACTCACAGAAGGAAAGATTTACAAGGGAGGATTGATCTGCTTAATACAGAATATAAAGAGGATTTAACATTTTAACTTAGGAACACGGTTTGGGAATGATGCAACCGCTCATTGACTCGAGCATCAAGGCCAAAAAAACTGTAACCAATTGCATTTACTTCAATATAAATCTGACCTCATCCATTCTCAAAGTATTGTCACCACGAAAAATCAAACTCTCCCATCTCTATTTTTTCTTGCTCTCTAAAACAATACAAGCACAAGATCTGTCTTTCCTTGTATTGAAGCAACCCAAAAAAATCTGTGAAACATCAATGAAAGATTTTCAAGACAATACCTTCTGAAGTTGGTCTGAGTGAGACCGTACTGAGGACACCTAGAGCCCCGTAGAACTGACCGCCTATCATCTTTTGGAGCTCTGCACTCACTGGGGTCTCAAGAACACTGGAACACTGAAAGTATCAAAAACAATGGGTTGAAATGATTAATCTTGATGTACAAAACAAGGGAATTTGTGAAATTAAAAGCTTGTGCATCCACCCCCCTCCAAACAAAAATAAAGATCAATCCTGATGAAAAAGAGTCAACCTTTTTGTAACGTTGAGCCTCAATCTCTCTCTCTCTCTGCATTCGTAACCCGGTTCGTACGTCCTTTTCAGGACTCCACTCAGAAAGAATACCCGTCTTAATTTTCCCCACCTCTATCCAAGCAATACTAAGTAGTCCTCTATAGGACACAACTCAAAGAATACCTCTAACCCTCTTTTCTATACTCTTTCAAACCCAACAGTCCCTTTTCACGACGATCCACAGAAACTGCAAACTTACAAATTTATAAACACCACCATGCAAAACCTAAACTTCGAAGATCATCCGGACACCTTACCTCTGGAATGCTTGGTTCTGATTTCTCTACAGTGAAGAAGGCATGTAGGAAGAGAAACCTGGTAGCATCTAGGAGCCAGTCTTCTTCCCTGGAGAGTTTGGGATTCTTGATCAGGGTCAACACCTGCAAGAGACAAACAAAGATAAAGATTTACATTTGAACTTGGGCTTTGTTTTAACACCATGCACTTTCATATCAAATTTCATTAAAATTGGTCAAACATTACTAAACTTATCGAACCGAAACTAGATTTGCTACGGACGGAAGGCAGCGTTACTATATCCTCTTCGACTTCATCCGCGACGGGATAATACAACTATCATGCATTGTCCTTCAACAGATTTTAACAACAAGTTTTTCATTATTCAACTGACATGATCTTCATACCCATCTCTACAAAACCACTATCTTGTTTATGAGACTTGGTCGAAACATGGAAATTCATATCCATTTGACAGCAAGAACATGCTACTTTAAACTCACATTATTAAACTCTTGACTAGTTATAAAACTTGAAATCCAAACAGAATCCAATTGTTATGTATCTGTACTTCGTCGAAGCAACCACATTATCAGGTTGCTAAGATAGCGGCACAGATTGTGTTTAATATCCGCAGTGGGAACGCCAGACTGGTCATTGATATACCAATCAGGAGCAGACTGTTCAGGTCTGACCTGCGATTACACTTCAGTTGCAAACTAGATGGAACTTCGACTGCGCGCAGTCGAAAATGATGCCTCCGTCATAGAGCAAGTTTACAAACCAAAACAGAAGAAATTTTTCAAATTCAAGTTTCATTGTAATCCATTAACAGGTTTTCAGAATATCGTGATTACAAGCAATTTCTCATATACATATATGACCCTTTGATCTTTGACCTCATGACCCTAAAATCTACTCAGTTCATTGGCTCTGCAAGATGTCCTGAGTTAAATAGTAATCCATCTGTCAGTTCTAATGAGAATGCGTTCACAAGCTATTTTTGCATACATAATGAGCCCATGACATTTGACCTTTGACCTCATGACCCAAGAATCTACTCAGTTCATTGGCTCTGCAAGATACATACATGATCTAAGTTTGGCAGGAATCCATCAATCTGTTCAAATGATAATGCGATCACAAGCTATTTTTGCATACATGAGCCGCATGACCTTTGACCTTTGACCTCGTGACCCCAAAATCTAATCAGTTCATCGGCTCTGCAAGATACATACATGACCAAAGTTTGGCAGGAATCCATCAATCGGTTCTTGAGATAACGCGATCACGAGCTGTTTTTGCATACATAATGAGCCCTGCGACCTTTGACCTTTGACCTCGTGACCCCAAAATCTAATCACTTCATCGGCTCTGCAAGATACATACATGACCAAAGTTTGGCAGGAATCCATCAATCGGTTCTTCAGATAACGCGATCACGAGAACGGGACGTACGGATGTACGGACGGGACGTACGGACGGACGGACGGACAACCCGAAAACATAATGCCTCCGGCTACTTCGTAACGGAGGCATAAAAATTGTTAATTCTATCAATTCTATGAATTAGTGTTTACATCCTTTTTTTTTTTTTTAAAGGGGTGAAGGGTCGTTACGAACCTGCATACAGATCCATTTTCTGTCCTCCTCAAGATTTGGTTCTTGCATTCTGTGACTGTGTGAAGAAAAAATATGACATTTTAGATTCTGCACTGTGACTTCAATCTAATAAACAAATTATTTGTGTTTATAAGAAACAATAAAGAATGAATTATAATTAGTTCAAAAGTCAAGCATCTCTTTAGAGCCCATCAATGATTGGAAATATGA
Source organism: Strongylocentrotus droebachiensis (assembly GCA_035222895.1). Lineage (NCBI taxonomy): Eukaryota > Metazoa > Echinodermata > Echinoidea > Camarodonta > Strongylocentrotidae > Strongylocentrotus > Strongylocentrotus droebachiensis. Next base: position 140,808 of record JAVYIG010002539.1, on the reverse strand, counting down.
TGTAAAGTTAACTAAATTATTCATTAACAAGTTTTGTCATTTCTCAACTATTTGAAAAATAGATTTGTCCAGATTCATGTTTCTTGAGTATGTGATATACCAAAGATTATATCTAAACATATTCAAAAAAGGCCCAAATTCAACCAGTCCACCTTTCTTTCTTGAGTTATAAAAACAACAGAAAAACATCAAATTGTCAAAATATTGAATTTATAGTAATGTTCACTCCGACAGGATCCAGATAGTCTGTGGCTTTATCAGATCTTCTGGGTTTTGAGGAGAAATGGAGTTACTCTATCCCCACATATTGAAAACCATGTCAGGAGATTGACAGCTCCTGCCATGGGCGTTGATGGGGATTCTATAGTTTATTAACTTCAACTAAAGTTTACCATACAATAAAATTGACATCAACTGTCAAAATCTAAAATGTGTTTTCAAAAGTCAACAACATTATGATAATAATCTTCAGGCAGCATTAATTAAATTTTATATATTATGAATGAGCCTAAATGATTTAAAGGGTAAAAACAACCAATTATTCAGTTTAAAAAAAAAAAAAATAGAAAATGAGAGAAACAAAGGCAGTGAAAGTGAGAAGGAATTCCATTAAATTGAAAATATTTTGAAATTTGAAAGTTGTAATCAATCACACAAATTTTCAACTTTGGCAAACTAGACATGCAAAATGGCACTACTTACCCAATACTGGCTGTACCACTGTGAAACAGCTTCTTTAGCCATTTGAGATACAGCTTCACAGCTCTACAGTTAAACTGAAGGGAGAGATAGATAATACACAAAATAACATTCAGAAAAGGAATTGTGAATGTAAAAATAAATGTTGATATTAGGCTTAGTTGATATCTACCAATTGTGTCCTTTGTTGGCTACACATCAGTATACAATATTAGATAAATGGACAAATCATTAGGATGACAAGAGCAATTTTAAGAGTAAAGTAAACTGGCAAATGAGCATCTAGTTCACAAAAAAGTGAAAAAAGTTAACAAACGATATTCAAATATATGAATACTAATGGACTACCAATGGTGTATCGGTACTTCAGTCTATAACAATCATACTATCAGGTTGTGACATGCTTGAATAGCAACACAAAATGTTTGTAGTTCAGTCTTTTGCCATGAAAGTAGTTGCCATTTGTTGTTTTCATGGCTCAAGAGATTGTGTTTTGCAGTACTAGGCTAATTGATGGGTAAAATATAAAATGCCAAAGATTTTCTAGTGAGAACTACAGACAAACTATGGGAAACTTATCAATTTATCAAACTGACTATAACATATCTAATTGGGAAATGTATCTGTACGTCGTCAGAGCAACCACATAATCAGGTTGCCAAGATAGCGGCACAGATTGTGTTTATTATCCGCAGGGGGAACGCCAGACTGGTCATTGATATACCAATCAGGAGCAGACTATTCAGGTCTGACCTGCGATCTAGCTCCTAAGTAAAATTTTCAATTTCGTTTTATATCTCATCAAATGAGAATGATACACATTGTTTCAGATAAAGAAGTATATCAAATTCTTTACAAATTGACATGCACAACTAAAAGAATAACAAAAGAAAAATGGTGTTAAAGTTCACCTTGAGATATCATCATGGTCAAAATCTCATAATCTTTTTTAAATTCTGCATTAATTGGCAACGCTATAGTTCACTATCAAGTAACTCTAGTTATAAAATAAAAATTTGAAACAATAATAACTTTGCTTTTTGTTACATCCTTCTCAAGGTTTCTGACTATCAGTTTGGTAGGAAAAGACAAAAATAAACTTGACTCACATTACTGATGATGGAGTAGACAGTCTTTGACTTGGTGATATCATCAAACTTCACATGTCCAGGTCTTGACAACAGGCACTTGGCGACGGCAAACTGGACCATCGGATCTTCAATGTTCTTTACAGCATTTGCTAGATTTTCACTCTGTGGAGGTAAGAAAGAAAACAATGAAGATAGAGAGAAAAGAGAACATTTGATAAGAAGAACGAGAGAGAAACTGGTGTAAAACTGTACCTACATAAACATACAGTGTGCAGTGGGCTTTACTTAATCACGGACAAGCCTAGACACAATGAAGTGATAACTGTGTTTTTTTTGTTTCTTCCAACATTCTTATTATTTCCTCACATGTTACATCATGTTGGACAAAATGTTGGAGAAAACATGGGAAAAGTTTTCGACGGTCTCGCCTGCATTATGCAATTCGATGATGAAAAATTGAGGTTAGAACGTTATTTATAGGCAGGGTGGCCCATTAGCAGCCCCCCCCCCCCAAAAAAAAAAAAATGAAATCCATTGAATATAATAAGCATTTTGAAGTGAATATTGGCTAAAAATCATCAGAAGAATTATTTACTATAATTTGAACCAAGATTGATAAATTTAATGGAATATGAACAAATGAGCACTGTGACCTTTGACCTCGTGAAACCAAAATCTAATCAGTTCATTTGCTCAGCAAGATACATACATGTCCTGCGATTGATGGTAATCCATCAATCGGTTCTTGAGATAACGCGATCACAAGCTATTTTTGCATACATAATGAGCACTGTGACCTTTGACCTCGTGAACCCAAAATCTAATCAATTCATTGGCTCTGCAGGATACATACATGTGGGCATGTCTCATAGCCTTCACACCACCGCAGAGGGCAGTGTGAGGTTTGAGCGTAATGAAACATACCCTTTACTCTAGCACATCATACAAGCCCCCTACCTATGGTGTCAATCAGGTAGTGGGTCTGCTCAAAACAGTGCCATACAATTTGTACAAATAAGAACATCAATAACACCCCGAGTAGCTATAAGTTTCCACTAACCTTAGGATAAATTAGAGGGTCTGATGATACATGCAGGAATCCATCAATAGGTTCTTGAGATAACGAGAGCACGAAAATGGGATGTTCGGACGACCCAAAAAACATAATGCCTCATGTATGTAATGTAATGTAATGTAACAAATCTGAGAATACATGCACTTACGGTGCTAAAAAGATCATCATACATCACAGCAGGCAATAAAGATTACACCTCATCAATTATGCTCTTGTACCTAAACCCATACTCAAATTGTTGTTGGAAAAACATTATGCAAGATTCGCATTCAACAATATACAGTCTAACCTGTCTATAGCGACCGCCCAAGGGAAACACAAAAGTAGACAGGTGGTCACTAAAGCAAGTTTGACTGTATTTTAGATGTCTATTTACCAGTTTGACAGCAGCAGAATGCAGGATGGCCTGCTTGTTAGCCAGATTGTTGATCATACTGCGGATAAGCTTCTCGCTGAACAGCGCCCTCAGTTGCTTGGCTTCACTCAGTGGAACGGCTCGTTCAAGCAGGGAGAATGCCAGGTACTTGGTTTCGTGTTTGGAGGTGCACAGTCCATCTACGTAAAAACAAATAATATCAACTGGTAACAAAATTAATTTAAAAGAAATATATCTAGCTAATAGTTAGTACGTTAGGCTACATAGAAATGTATTTACAGCGACCGCCCAAGGGAAACACAAAAAGTGGTCTTGTAGACAGGTTCCTTTAGTACATGTTTCAATGAGAAACCATTTTCAAGGGAAACAAAAGATGTGCTTGTTGTAAACAGGTGGACACTAAAGCAGGTTTTACTGTAAATAACCTAAATAACTACTAACACTGGTCAAGTAAAGGATATTTTGTGATCCAGTCTACACCAAAGATTTTTTGACAGCTCCTGATGAATGTATCAAATTGTTTTAAAGTCCTTCTAGAACTCGGGTCAGACTAAATGTTGAGAAAATTGACACTATTCATGAAATTCATGATAACATTTTCCACATATCTAGTAAAATATGAGACAGTTAATTGCCAAATACTTTGAATTGGGACCACTAGACAAATATTTCAGTAAAATTTTATTTCTGTGGTCTGCCAATCATAGCAGGTGAATGGGAGGTAGAATACCCTGCTGCAGTTACCGATCAGACGTATCAATGTCCGCAGTGGGAACGCTAGACTGGTCATTGACATACCAATCAGGAGCAGACAGTTCAGGTCTGACCTGCGATTCATCTAAATTCAAAGAGGTATAATGGTCTAGTGCTCGAGTCAGCAGACTGTGGATCGCACAGTATGGGTTTGAATATCAACCACAGCACTACTGTCCTTCGGCAAGACATTCATCTACTGTTTCCACTCTTGACATCGTCCAGTAAATGATAATAATAAGAATGCAGACATTTGTAATGTGCACCATATCCATCCAAAGTGTGCTCAAGACACTTACAAAATGCACTACAGGTGCTTGTAAGGAAACATATTCAAGAAAAAATGTGTAGCCAGTAAACAATAATTCCCTAAATAGCTTGAAGGCCTTTTCATTGGAGCTCAGCGAAAGCCTGGGTACATTCATACACTAGCTGTGCAATCTACATTCATCTCTTGATATCATCATTACAATATGATGTGAAGGGATGGAGGTGGGCTTCCCTCAAGACTTACCATCTACAACAATCTTCCAGAACTGAATCACTTTGGAGGAATCCTGGAAAACCAAAGCCAGCAACATATCACACACCGGGTGGACAATGGGATGACTGATCAGGGTTGATTTCTGTAAATTAAAACAGTGAAATGACAAAGAAGTTCATCAAAAGTTTTGTTATGTAGCAGAAGCTTTCGGACCTGCCGACCTCTGGAGTTCATAACTATGGTATGAAGGAAATAAAGAAAACAAGCTTTAGTTTTGTCAAAAGAAAATACAAACAAAATGGAGCCATATCCAATTTGAAGAAATATAATTTAGGATATACTTGACATATATGTGGGCATGTCTCATAGCCATCACGCCACCACAGAGGGCAGTGCGAGGTTTGAGCGTAATGAAACATACCATTTACTCTAGCACATCATACAAGCCCCCTACCTATGGTGTCAATCAGGTAGTGGGTCTGCTCAAAACAGTGCCATACAATTTGTAGAAATAAGAACATCATTAACACCCCAAGTAGCTTTAAGTTTCCACTAACCTTGGGATAAATTAGAGGGTCTGCTTAAACAGCACTTAGTGAGGGAGAATGGGAGAAGAATGAGGAAGAGAGGGAAAATCAAGAAGGAAAGGAGAGAGATTAAAGGGATAAAAGAAAGAAATACGCAGAACGCAAGGGGGAGAATGTAAGAGTCAATTAAATACTGTAAAAGATGGTAGAGAGAGAGAGAGAGAGAGAGAGAGCGAGAGAGAGAGAGAGAAAGAAAAAGAGGGAGAGAAGTGGGAAAAGAAAGAAAAAGTTATAAGAGACAGGGGGAAAGTGATGATGATTCACAGCACTTGTATGGCGCCATTTATCTGTTTCAAATATTCGAAGGCACCCGCTCCTCCAAATAGTTATAGGGACTACACATTTCCTTGAAAAGATGGGTATTGAGGCCTACTTTAACCCTATATAGCCAGGGCTATTTTGAAACTGCATAGCCGGGGGGGGGGGGGGGGGGGGGGTTCTTAGCCCCCCCACCTCCCCCCCTCCTATGATCCCTAACTTGAATACCATCTCTTACATAAAAGACAAGATGCCAGAATACAGCCTCTGGTTCCCTCCTACTTACCGTGAGGATTCTTATGATGTGTGTGAAGTTGCTCGGATGAACCAGATCGGCATGACCGTAGTGACTCTGAAGAAACTTTGATTTCACGACATCCTACAAAGAACAACAAACAGGGAAATTGCTTGTATCACTGTTATCAATCAGATTCATATCAGTAAATTGTAATCAACATCAGTAAAGACCATGTATCAAATAATCTATGTGAAAAAGATTGAGGCTAAATTTTGTTTGTCAATAGGTTGATATGCATAGACTTTAAGAATACAATACTACCATATATCATATAATCTCTGTGAAAAGATTGGGTTGAAGAAAACATTCTTTAAAATCATGGGTTGATATGTATATAATTTATGCATATGATAAAATCAGATATGTCAATAAAATCTTCAAGGATCAACACATCATATATTTTACATGGAAACCTGACAGACGGGGACAACAAATAATTCCTCTCACTGGCATCTAATACTTAGGCCTTGTCTTTTAAAAGAGTTGCGACTGATCTGGATTGACCGTAAGTCCTCCAATTATAACGTTTACAAATTCATAACAATTTATGTTAGGGGTCAGATTTCATTCAAACTTTCACTGCTCTACTTCTCTGATTTTACTGCTTTCATCTAGATTAGTCTGCTAACAAAGTTGGATTTCCCTTTAGAATAAGAATACAACCTAATCCGAGCAACTTACGGGGAATTTTTGTCTGCAGACCATGAGAAGGGCTAGATTGTTGGGCGAGACCTCCTCCCATCCTTGCTTCATATCAGACTTCAACACAGGCCAGATGTGATCAGAAAACAGCTCAGCCGATGACTATAAGAGTTGGGAAAACAATAGATTATAACATGAATTTTCTCAGTATGTGCTCACTTTTTGTTTAATTCTGGTGTATTGGTGTCATATAGTACAAGGTTAAGTAAAAACTAGTACTTCTTGTTGAATTCATCTTTTTTCAGATGGAACAGTTACAGTCAACTTGTGGGCACATGAATGAAATGACGCCTTCTAAATTACAAAATGTAGTTATGCAATTTCCTGCATGCATAGAGACCTGACTGCATTCATCATGGAAAATATTTAAGTAAACTTTCTTGGAAAAATGGGGGGTAGTAAGAAAGTAAGAAATTTCTACCATTAACCAAATTCAAACTTTAACTCTGGACAGTCATAACAAAAATCAACTAATAATTCGTATTCTGTCTAATCGATGAAAGAGTTACAATAAAATGATACACTTTCTTAAAGATATGATAAAATTACTAAGTTTTGAATTTAAATCATGTATCTGTACGTCGTCGAAGCAACCACATAATCAGGTTGCCAAGATAGCAGCACAGATTGTGTTTAATATCCGCAGGGGGAACGCCAGACTGGTCATTGATATACCAATCAGGAGCAGACAGTTCAGGTCTGACCGGCGATATCACTTCATTTACAATAATTAATTGTCTAAATCTGCCATGAAATGTCCATAAAAAACCCCTCTTACTTGTAGAATGTCAGCAGTCTGCTTGGGTTCTGAAACAAAATCCTAACCAAGATCATCTAAAGCATAATCGCTACCCAAGAAATAATGATGTATCCTTGATGACATAAAGCCCAAAGCCCCTAAAGGGGTATTTTAAAATATTCAAGCAACAGTAGCTCAGCAATAAATTTCTACCATTGACTGAATTCCCCACTTAAAATGCGACAGGTGTCAATGTTGCATCTCCTTGAAAACTCAAATTGTAAATCATCAGTGACCACTACATTAGAAGTACTTACCCTCTTTATGAGGTCAATGACCCCTTGAAGGCAGATCAACTGAAGATAGGTCTTCTGCTGTGACAAAGCAAGAAGCTGCTCCAAGATGTGAACAGAACTGGCTCCATTGTGCTGAAAAGAAACATATACATACAAATATAAGATCGTAATCACCATCTTCCTCCTATGACGGCTGTATTCTGGAGTCCACACTGCAGCGGCACTTGCATTTTCGATCACTATTTTTGGAATGCCTTTAATATTTCGAGACTGGTGGGACTTGATTAAATATGTCAATGAAAGTGGTGGGGCATTGAAATAGGTAGTACCTCACCATATACAGTAAAACCTGAATAAAGACCACTCCAGGAAGACAAGAAAAGTAATCTTATAAGCAGGTGGTCTTTATGTACATGTTTCTTTAATAAATGTTTCTACAGGAAACATTTTCAGTTAGTCTATCTAGACAGGTGGTTGCTACAACAGGTTTCCCTGTATCTGGGCCTTCGTCATGCACATTCTTGCTTAAATAATCACAACTTAAAAATAAAAGAGTATCGGTGGAATCAATCTCCAGAAACACTTCAAACGCCATTCTTTTATACCCATTTCAAAGTTTATACAGTCAAACCTGTCTATAGTAACCGCCCAAGGGAAACACAAAGTGGTCTTTGTAGACAGGTTCCTTTAGTACATGTTTCAATGAGAAAACGTTTTCAAGGGAAACAAGAAATGTGGTCTTTATAGACAGGTGGTCACTAAAGCAGGTTTGACTGTACTTGACATACATGTGGGCATGTCTCATAGCCTTCACTCCACCACAGAGGGCAGTGTGAGGTTTGAGCGTAATGAAATATACCCTTTACTCTAGCACATCATACAAGCCCCCTACCTATGGTGTCAATCAGGTAGTGGGTCTGCTCAAACAGTGCCATACAATTGGTAGAAATAAGAACATCATTAAGCATGTTTGACTTTATGTACTGCCATGTCCCCATGCAGACCCCTCTATATGAATACAAACCTCATTCAGCCTCCCACTCTGGATGACAGCAAGATAAGCAAAGACTTGGCCAAAAGCATACTCCTTCTCTTCCTGTGGTGTTGAATACAGAACAAGAAAGAAATGACAGATCTTCACACCCAGGTTTTAGATTTGCATGTAACAAATAAAATTAACACACTGCAGTGGAATCATAGTAACGACTGACATCACACACTTCAATGAAAGGAAAAAGCCATCGATTCCATGTAAATTCTACATGTAGATTCATGTTGATCAAATTCAAGTGTCCTGTGTTACTAAGGCTGCATAAATGGACACCTTACACACTTTCTTCATCATTATTGGTGGTAACCAATGTGTAAGAGTTGTGTCGACGGCAGAATGAGAGATTCGGATACATTTGTTTAAATTATTTCTACCATTGTCATGTATTTGTTTGTATTTCTATTTGTAATCCAACCTCAACTACAATAATACTAATAATCATAATTATCATATTTTAAGCTAGTCTTTTATCACAGAAATTCTCAATGAAAAACATTAATTTTTAAACACTTGGAGAACATCTAAAAAATCAAGGAAGAGAACAAAATCCTTGCATATAAATGTGTGCTCTGATTCTGGTAAATTTTCTTTTAACAACTATCTGTAGCTGATAAGAGGTTTACGGAATGTAATTTTCCGGTAGTCAACATGGGAACAATCGGGCTTACACTCTTCTTTCCGGACACCTGCAGTTCTTGCTTCATGAGCTTGAAGACATCTTCTAAAGCAATCTCTTTCACCTTGGAGAGAAGCTGGAAAATGAGACAATTTAAAAAGGAGAGAAAATGACTCGACAAACAGTTGCAAAGTATAAAACAAACAAAACAAAAGAGAGAATACGAAGACATCCTTTTATTTGACACAAAGCTATATGATTGCAAGTATGTTCTTCGGGGGGGGGGGGGGGTAATATAAACCCATTTAATCTCTTTTCATTCATTTCACACTTCAAACAAAAATGTTTGCTCAAGTTCAACAATTATAATAATGGATATTCTTATAGCACTCATATGAACCACTCAAGGTGCTCATGGTGCTTCAATATCAGGCTAGGCTAGCAAAGAAGTGTAAGAAGAGCACAAATAGACGACCAATTGGCACATTTGAAAATAAAAGTACAATTTTAAATGTTTCAAGTTGTTTCTCATGAGTAAAAGCTCTTTCAGATAAGACAAGGTAAACTGTCTACAAATTTGAAAAACAAACCCCACAAGTAAATGATTAAATGAATGGCCACTGCACACATAAAAACTCCTGCACATATTACACTAAGCTGTAGTTTTTATAAGATTGTAAATGTGAAGCACATTACATGTCATTGTACAAAAAAGAAGAAAAAGAACGCAGCAGTTTTGCCGCCTCATATGAGACATAAGACTTGTAAACTTACCTCTGTGAGGGCTATTGCATACCCCTGTCTAGCTCCTTTCCTTGATGATGCTAAGCCTCTGACCAGTCTTCTCAAGCTGTACGTTACCTCTGAACAGTACTTATCCTGATAAAAGAGAAGTGCACAAGAAGAACAATGAAATAATTAATAAATACAAAATTGAATCCCTCCTCCACATCTTGAGATCTCAGTATGTGTGTAGCATGCTAATAGCATAGACAGGGCTCTGTTCAAATCGCTAAAGCGCTGCTATTTTTAGCGCTTACATCATGAATAGGGCAATTGATCGAGACGTGGGAAAATTCCACTTCGTCTCGTTCTTGATATTTTTTTGTATGATGATCACAACTAGGCCACGAGCAATCGAAGATGGATTACATATTCAATGCATCGGATTTCAACGAAGGAACGCGAGTCAAGTTTCAAATATTATGTTTTGATAGAATATTTATTTACCTGCATATAAAATATCTAGGTGATTTGATTTACGAAACAATGTTTATATGCTGTGTAAACTTACATGTACATGTGTGCCAAGAAACAATTGGCTGCATGACTGGCGAGCATAGTGGCAATTTTTCATGGACCAGCGACTTCTACTGGTCAGAGAATAAGGATCGTCTCCATAAACGCAGACAGACGCGCCCTAAATAATAAGGATCGTCCGCATTTTTGCAGACGATTCTTATTTCTGATCCGGGCATTGGCAACGCAACAAAAAAAAATCGCAATGATGCTTCTTGATGCATTTCACATTCACTTTAGGGCCTTAAATGAAAATTTGTTGTATTGCCCTTTAAGGTGCCAAAACATGGGTCGGTCGGTTGGTCAGAAAAGTTTTTTTTTATTTTTAACTTTTTTTTGTCGCCCTCTAATTGGGCAGATATTTTTCAGTTTTGAATGTTTTTTGTTTTTTTCCTTCTTTTTTTCCCCGCCCTCTTTTGGCTGATATTTCTCAGTTTTTAATGCTTTAATACATGCGTTTCAGCGTCATCATTCCATTCATTTCTTTTTCACCTCATAATAATCCATGGTTTGCAATGTTGTGTTGATCGAGATGTCTACGCTTGTAGGATTTTGAAACTAGGGCAGAAGTAAGAATTTTGGAATGATTTGATTTATGCATTTATATCCCATTTAAACAAACTAAATACATATTTTTGTATTCATTAATAAAAATTTTTTTTTTTTTTTTAAATGCCGACCGAATTCAGACTTTGTACCCCCACCCGCAAGCGCCGCGTCATGAAAATGTCACACTTAATTGATCTTTGAATTTGGCATCTGATGTTCTAGTTCATGCGGACGATCCTCATTCTCGGACAAGTGCCCCCTTCTGCCAATAGCGAATCACACAAAGTTGAAGCCCTGAAAGGGTTTTTTCTGTGGTTTTTGTGCGATCAGTCACCCCTTTTCAAGGAAAACATTGTGGACGCTGTAGCCTATAGCTTAAAAAGACACCCTCAGAGCTACCAAGTAGGCCTATCACGTATTAGGCGCGACATCACGCATTTCGAGGGTCTGAAAATTAAGGCTGTGCACAACAGTGTAATGAGGTACCCGAGTACACTCCCAGGCTCACAGGCGAATACCCGAATATTCGGACGCCATGTTTTTTTATAATTTTTTTTAATTTGTTTTAATTTTTTTTAATTTTTTTTAATTTTTTTTAATTTGTTTTCTTTTTTTGCCACTACCATACCACTCGGCAGTTTCGCCAGGTCCCTCGCCAAAAACGCATGCAATTTTACTTTGAGTTGCAGTTGAAGGCGCCGATTTAATAAGAATAATTAATAACAGTAAACAATGCTGTTTTAAAAACCAAAGATGGCAGAATAATCCATTTTCCTCCAAGTCCAAACAGAAATCTGGACATTTGGTCCCAGTTTCTGAAAGGTGAGTTTGACAGTGCTTGAGTTGGAAAACATTTTTACCGACGGTACCATGCCAGCGGCCGTCGCTCTGCCTGGCACGGGTAAGCGTCGGCCTGGACATTTTTTTTTTTTTTTTTTTTTTTGCGGCCGAATATTCGGGTACGAGAAATCGTATCCGAGTACTTGTCAACCGTGCGGGTACTCGAGCATTCGACTACCCGTCGCAGCCATACTGAAAATGCTCTTACGCACGATGCGCGCTAGATTTTGAAAAAACGCTATACCTTATACGTGTGTTATACCCTCATGCGCCGAATCATGAAAATGTCACGCATTGCATGCCGATCTTTGAACTTGGCGTCTCTGCACCCTTTCAATGCTTTTTCTGGACGTGTGTGCCAGGGCGTAGCCAGCAATGTTAATGAGAGTGACGCTGAAGCCCTGAAAAGGTTTTTTTCTGCGGTTTTCCTGCAATCAGTCACCCCTGTAGATCTAGCCTATAGTATAGCTGAAACAGACACCCTTTCAACGCTTTTTCTGGACGTGGGTGCGAGGGCGTAGCCAGCAATGTTAATGAGAATGACACCCCCCCCCCCCCCCCCCCCGATGGCAATTAGGCCTAGATCTACGGCTAGATGAAATCAAAATCATATTTTCAATTTATTATCAACTAGACTCTAGTGCTTGTCTAAATGGAATTTTCTGAATGTAGTGGACGGTAGAGTCTACTGGTTTCAGACTCAGCACGCACGAGGTGCAAGGTGCGGCTCGGCCCTATGAATCTGTATGGTAACTCCGCTCCGCCGCGCGCTGCGTCTAGCCGCCCCACCACGTGCGACGTATGTTAAAGTACCACGCAGCATTCCCATTCATTGCCAGGCCAGGCATTGGCAAATTACTCACCTCCTTGGTTTCATTCTGTTTCTTTATCAGAATTTGTAGCAAAGTTGTTGCTCCAGATATCCGTTCATTATCTGATGGAACTGCCAATTTCCAAAAAGTATCTAAGAACTGCTTGTCAGCAGGCGATTTTGTCGAATTTTCATTTCCATTAGCTCTGACATCGACATGTGGTCCGCTCGCAGCCATCTTCCCTAAATATGCAAATTAGTGCATACATTTAACTGAAATAAATTGTTTAATTCCAATATAGAGTCTGCTTAATTATCATAATAGCGAATCTTGCTAAGTTATTAGACTTTTAATTGTAATAATTAAATATCAAATATTTTTCTCTATAGTGTATGCGTCATCAAAATATTATGTCTTTTATTACAAAATTGGCAACTTCAAATTGAGACTTGTACAAAATGTCGAATTTTTACGACAGTGACAATAGACGAGGAGGTTATTCAGGAGGCGGTAGTGGTGGATATGGAGGGTAAATATGTCTAGAATGTAGATCAAATTAATCCCTGATTATATTGCTTTGTTTCGACCCATTAAATTTGTCATATGATATGGGGCCAATTAGTAAATGTTCGTTTTATTCTTCAGTATGTTACTCGTGTCGAGTATGTGTGTATGTCAGTGTGTGTGTAGACAGTATTGCCATTGCACTGGCACTGTAATTTCATGCAGTTTGTGCGCCGCGCTGCCCTGCACAATTCATTCATTATGATTTAGCTCGAGCTGCATGCATGCAATTGGAATAGACTAGGCCTAGGTCTATAGCCATAGTACTGCTGGCATAGGGTTGCAGCCGGCTGATGCATTTTGTCATCCCGGGCTGCGTCTCACAAAACCGTCAGAAGTACAAGTTCAGGGACATCCCATTGAAATGTGTGTAGACCTAGGCTATTTGTTTAACACGCATTTGAGGGATGCCGTTAGGCGTTAAATAAAGTAGGGTCTACTTGTTCTTATCAGTAGGGGCGGGGCGCTGGTCCGAGAATAAGGATCGTCAGAAACAACTAGGATAAACGCGGACAAACTGCGTCCCAAAAAATTTCGAGGCTGTCTTTTTTCTTCAGCGCTCGGCTGGTGTAAGGTTAACTATCCACGCGCTGGCAATGTGAAAAAACGGATTCCACATAATAGATCTACGCCTAGTTCACTGTCTACTTTTATGAGTTGTCCATCTTCCCAAGGATTTTTTGTTCATAACGTGAAAGTCTTGGTGCTGCATAAGTGGCAACTTCAACATGGAGCATGTTTTTCGCATCGCCAACGCGCGGATCAGAAATAAGGATCCTTATTTTTTAGTATGCGTTTACGAAGATATACTAGTTTATGCGGACGATCCTTATTCTCGGACCAGCGCCCCCTTTTGCTTATTAAAGTTATGTCTGTTTAGTATGATTGTTTCATGAGACGCTGAACAGCAGTACAAATGTATGATTGCGAAAAATTAGTGTGTAGATTGCACCACAAAGTCAAAGTAAAGTTAGTAAACCCACTACCCAGATGTGTGTCCGGACAGTTGATATAAAACTGTAAAAATTATAAAATTAACAATAACAGCAATTTGAATAATTTTACATTACAAGCAATATTTCATGAATCATCTAAGACAAATATTCATGGTGGTTAAAGGTAAAGACCAGTATTGGAAACGCCCCAATTTCAAAAAATGAAATGGAAGCTCTCATTACCAATCATGTGAAAGAATATGTTTTGACTAATACATGATGATACAAAATTTGCCGGGAAACCGCCTACTAATTCATATATTTGGTAAATTTGTTTCTCTCATGGTCGTGTGAGAGATATAGGGTAGTCCCATATACATCTTTCTTGTATAGTGCTTGTAACTTTACGAAGAATGGGCCAAATTTCTTATCATTTTGATGATTCCAGAACCTTGCAGATGCTAGATGATCAACCTTTTCTGGTCGATTCCACAACGTTTCTTTCACAATGCAATCGCATGACCATTACTGGTCTTTACCTTTAAGGATATTTTCTGTTAAATCTGAGGCGAAAGAGAAGTCTGTTAACGTCGCCAATGAATAGATATGTTATATGTTTTGTAACTACATGTAGTGTCTAGTGTAGAGTTGCAGTTTTCAGCCATGATTTTGGTTTGATGGTTTGTTTTACCCAACTGCTAAGAAAGCATGTGTATGCTTGTAAGTAAGCAACCAGGGGACCGATGTCTTTAAGTCCTCTCCGAGCTCTGAGGGACTTGGTAGTGTCAAGTCCACTAAAAATATAACTTACTTTCAATAAAAGCAGAAAAATCAGACAAACCAATCAAAAAAAGTTTGAGCAAAATCGGATAACTAATAAGAAAGTTATATGAATTTTTGAAAAAGTATGTAAAACTATGGAACAGTGAGATTCACAACACAAATTGCCAAGATGGTTTTCAGTTTGTGACGTCATGTCCTCACAACTTATCAATTGCTTTATATAGTTTAATCCCATTAATTTCCCTTTTTATCCCCCAAAACTTGATTTCCCCATGCCTTTGCCCAGGTTATATGATTTGTATCATATTGCGTGCATGACATTTCCCAAAAACTTCTATGAATTTTGAAGAATTGATACTATTTTCTGAATATTGTATTTCATAATTATTGATTTTGTATATACATGTAAATAGTTTATCAAAATTCAATATTTCATGATTTAATTGGACATAAATTACTCTTTATTTGTGCATCCACAAAAAAAAAATATTACTAACAATCTAACTTGGATGCTGGTGTGAAGAAATAAGATTCTTAGGGTGAAAATAGGAAATTTATATTATCAATATACATGTAAAGAAAATAATTAGTGGATAGTGAGGACCATACGTCACAGACTCATGAGTGAGTTGCCAATTTTTGTAGTGATTTTTCAAAATTTGTTATGTCATTAAAAATTCATAACTTTCTTATTAGTTATCCGATTTTGCTCAAACTTTTTTTGATTGGTTTGTCTGATTTTTCTGGTTCTTTTGAAATCAAGTTATTTTTGGAGTGGACTTGGGCTTTAATGGCATTACCAAAGGGCACTAGCGCATCGACTTGTTTTTCGAACCCGGGACCGCCCGTTGTTTACAAGACTACTGCTCTACCATTGCGTCTCCTTAAAATTGGGTGTCGTAATTGAGAAGAAAAAACAAATTATGAAAAAAAGGCTGTCCATCAAGACAAAGTGATGGGGATTTGAAGAAGAAATAAAAAACATATGGGCATCTTTCGCAATTGCAAATGCACAATTCCTTATGCCCTTCTACATGTACACTCAAAGCTTATTCTGCTAATCTGGAATTTCTTTTAAATTTTGTTTGGCAGATTTCATTTATTATAGTATGAATCTTGTACTTTCTTTATGAGTTGAGACTTTGTCTTTACCAGAACTGTCTTAAGATTATTTTAAAGCTCTTATACAGTTTCTGTAAGCCCTCTAAAAGATTTTTATGCCTCCGCCACCGAAGGTGGTGCCGGAGGCATCATGTTTTCGGGTTGTCCGTCCGTCCGTCCGTCCGTACGTCCGTCCCGTTTGACCGTTATCACAATATCTCAAGAACCATTTAAGATTTAAACTTAAGACTCGGGAATAGTATTTATCACCATAGGAAGACGATCTGATTAGATTTTGGAGTACGTAGGTCAAAGGTCACAGGTCACAGAGGTCAACTTATGAAATTCCTTGTATTGAGTTTGTTAGCGCGATATCTCAAGAACCATTTGAGATTTAAACTTCAAACTTAAGGATAGTATGTATCACCATAGGAAGACGATCTGATTAGATTTTGGAGCACGTATGTCAAAGGTCAAGGGTCACAGAGGTCAACTTATGAAATTCCATACATTGAGATTGTTATCATGATATCTCAAGAACCACTGGAGATTTAAACTTCAAACTTAGTGATAGTGTGTATCACTATAGGAAAACAATCTGATTAGATTTTGGAGCACGTATGTCAAAGGTCAAGGGTCACAGAGGTCAACTTATGAAATTCCATACATTGAGATTGTTATCATGATATCTCAAGAACCACTGGAGATTTAAACTTCAAACTTAGTGATAGTGTGTATCACTATAGGAAAACAATCTGATTAGATTTTGGAGCACGTAGGTCAAAGGTCAAGGGTCACAGAGGTCAACTTATGAAATTCCATACATTGAGATTGTTATCATGATATCTCAAGAACCACTGGAGATGTAAAAACTTCAAACTTAAGGATAGTGTGTATCACTATAGGAAGACAATCTGATTAGATTTTGGAGCACGTAGGTCAAAGGTCAAAGGCCACAGTGCACATTATGAATGCAAAACAGCTTGTGATCGCGTTATCTCAAGAACCGATTGATGGATTCATGCCAAAATTAGGTCATGTTTGTTACTTGCAGAGCCAATGAACTGAGTAGATTCTTGGTTCATAAGGTCAAAGGTCAAAGGTCATGGGCCCATTATGTATGCAAAAATAGCTTGTGAACGCATTCTCATTAGAACTGACAGATGGATTACTATTTAACTCAGAACATCTTGCAGAGCCAATGAACTGAGTAGATTTTATGGTCATGAGGTCAAAGATCAAAGGGTCATATATGTATATGAGAAATTGCTTGTAATCACAATATTCTGAGAACCTGTCAATGGATTACCATTGAATGTGAATTCAATTTTTTTTTCTGTTTTGGTTTGTAAAATTGCTCTATAACGGAGGCATCATTTTCGACTGCGCGCAGTCGAATTCCATCTAGTTTAAATCAGATTTCTCTGATTTAAATGATAAAGAAGAAGATATTAGCAAAACTAAGCTGCTGTGAATCTTTTCCCTCCTAAATTGAAATATAAAACAAATGA
Organism: Strongylocentrotus droebachiensis; assembly: GCA_035222895.1. Taxonomy (NCBI): domain Eukaryota; kingdom Metazoa; phylum Echinodermata; class Echinoidea; order Camarodonta; family Strongylocentrotidae; genus Strongylocentrotus; species Strongylocentrotus droebachiensis. Next base: position 123,389 of record JAVYIG010002539.1, on the reverse strand, counting down.
GAGGAAAAAATAATTTAGATACCATCCTGGTATATAAATGAAATTGAATATAAATGCAAAGTGCAATGGTAACCTGCATTAGACAAATGTAATTTTGAAAACTGCATGAATACGCTACAGTCTACACATACATGTACACGTTGTCTCTAAGTAAAGTTGAGATTAATAATAATATTGGATATTTATATAGTGCACATGTCCACCCTGCAAGGTGCTCAAAGCGCTCTAATATTACCCCGGCTCTGCTATGCTACCGATGTGCTGAGAGCCATTTGGGTGGAAGGGTCCTAGTGTAGCGGAGTGTATAACTGTTATACTTCCATTCCTAGAATTATACACAACAATTCACATGAAATTATAAATAAAATACCAAATGATCTCGATCATCTATCTTTTGATACAAGGAGAACAACATGTCATTTTGTTAACATGCTTCTTTCCAATTTCCACTTTGCTACCAAAACTGTACATGACCTTTAAAGGTAAAGACCAGTATTGGTAACGCCCCAATTTCAAAAAATGAAATGGAAGCTCTCATTACCAATCATGTGAAAGAATATGTTTTGACTAATACATGATGATAAAAAAATTGCCGGGAAACCGCCTACTAATCCATATATTTGGTAAATTTGTTTCTCTCATGGTCCTGTAAGAGATATAGGGTAGTCCCATATACATCTTTCTGTGTATAGTGCTTGTAACTTTACGAAGAATGGGCCAAATTTCTTATCATTTTGATGATTCCAGAACCTTGCAGATGCTAGATGCTAGATGATCAACCTTTTCTGGTCGATTCCACAACGTTTCTTTCACAATTCAATCGCATGACCATAACTGGTCTTTACCTTTAAATGAAACATTGTATACCCTTCTTCTTCTACAGCGGCGGAGGCGGTTATAACGACCGAAGGGGTGGAGGAGGAGGAGGGGGCAGGCCTCCTTCAGCTCCCTTCCCAACTGAGCCCCCATACACAGCTTTTGTAGGAAACCTTCCTGATGATACCAACCAGGGCGATCTGGACCACATATTTAAAGATATGCAGGTAAGTTTCCACCTCACTGTGTAGTGTGGTTGGTAGAAATGTATGTTTTTTCCCCTCCTACAAGAGGTTCTCCTTCTTAAGGCCCATTTTGACATTAGACTCAAAACCATGATTAAATGTGGTTGAATGTGGTGAATATAGTGTGTATTTTGCGTTAAGGCAACAAGTGCCCACAATACACTCTAAGCCAGTAAGGGTAGGGGCCATTTTTGTGCATAGCCTTGTTTTTTGCCACATATAGTTTGTCTGCTGCAATTATTTTTTAGTTCTTTTTATACATCGCATCTCTATAATGTAAAATATGAATTGTATTAATTTAAGATGAAGTAGGTTGTAATGCTATCTTCAGAAGATGTCAAACTATCATATACATGTAGAAACTATTATTCATGAAAGGGGACTTAGTTTAGGCCATACATAAATTGTGATAAGTTAACAATTTAAATGGAAATAAAACAAAATGATAATTGTCACATTTGTATAGCATTTTAAAATACATTTTTTAACTACTGATTTTGTTGTAGGCTTGATATATATGGAATGGTCAGTTTGATACTGGTTCTTGGTTCTACATAAATTAGTGGACTGAATTTTTAAAGCTAAGTTTACCATAAAAAACCTTCCAGAATGCCAACCTAATTCTTTTTTTAACAAATCAGTTACTGTTTGTGTTAAAATTGGTATTTGTCTAGTGGATGTACATTTTTCTGTTCCTCATGGATGCGACATAGTCTGAAATATTTTCATTCTTCAATTAACTAAAAGAAAATAAGAAATGTCTTTCTTGATTGTGATCTTGCAGATTCAAGGCACACGCCTTGTACATGACAAAGAGACGGGCAAATTTAAAGGTAACAGTTATTCATTCATATTGTGAATTCTGATGTGGTACGGGTTCTCGATCCTGCTGTGAAAAGTTACAAAAATCCAGAATATTATTTGGAGTTGAAATGCACATGTAACTTCATCATCCAATTTGAAAATTGACTAATTGTTTAAAGTTTTTGTTTTGTTTTCATTTATAATGAGTATTCTTAGACTTTTAATGACAAATTGATAAGCAACAAGTTATTTTTTAACAAGGCTTGATAAGACACTGCACTGTTTCCACTAATGTGCCGTCTGTAGACAAAGACTATTCAAACGACCACATGCTTTCAACTCATGGAACAGGCATGGAACATTTTACTATAGGCTCTTGATGTATTATACACCCGTGTAATGTATGTAGCATTCATGATGTACAAATCCTTTTATAACAGGAATTTTGTAAGGGTTAAATTGATGCTCTTTTCTTCTTTAAATTGTCAACAATTTTTCTTTTATTACTACATTGTTCTAATAAGTCGTAATGTCCTGTCTCTGAAAACAATATGCATCGTTATGAGCTTTGTTGAAAAGTTTTAAAATTGCCAATTTTGTTCAAAAAACTGATTTGAGCCACTCAGGATTTCAAATCTTATTTCCCTTTTAAAAATTCTTGGTACCAAATGCAATTTAGTCCTCCAACAAATGTGGACATAATATGTGCAGAAGTTTTTGCCCCTTTCTTTGTATGCATCTGGTATATTATTTAGGGCTCTGAATAAAGAGTTATTGAGCCAAACTACAGAATGTAAAATTCTTGTCTTGGAACTTGAAAGGACTAATTGTACTTGATCTTAGATGTTTGAAATGGATGTGGCATCATGTTTGTCTGTTACAGGATTCAGCTATGTAGAGTTTGAGGATACACAGTCGTTGAAAGATGCCCTGAAATTGAATGGAGCTGTAAGTACATATGTACTCGTAATGTTCTGTACCCTTGTTCTTTATGTAATCATTCTGTTTATATACTGTGTAAGAGAATATATTTCTTTAGGGACATGATTTTTAAAGGCCCACTGCACTTATTATAGCTACTTATAGCTACTTGCGCCCTCTATATAACAAACAATGTCTAATCGGTGACCATCAGTCCCCCATGATCCTCTTTTTCTTATGTTAATTGAGAGCTGATTTGATGAGATAACCACATGTCCAGTGATCTTGCAGGGTGCTCTAATCCCTCCTGTACACTAGTACAGATGAGCTTTAAAGGGCTAATTTGTTCGCAAGATATCTTGGTAGACAACAAATTGGAAATTTGTCCATGACTACGTCACAATCCACCGACCAAACTGCTAATTTGAGATTCGCATAGATTTAATAATCTCATATTTCAATCATTTAGACTCTTATATTTGGCTCGATTCATTTCAAACTTTTGCCATTCTGTTTCTCTTTATTTAGTTGTCTTCTTTCATGTAGTGAAAATTCATTACAAAGGTTGAATTGCCCTTTAAATTAAAGTTCTCCTGTTGGAAATAAGGCACTTTGATCCTAGTTTATAAGTTTTAAATGTAGTTAAATGAAAGCTAAACTTTTCTGCTAAAACTCACAAGCTCTCTCCTCTGTCACAAATCTCTAATCATTTCTACTCCTTTGAACAGATTTATGATGATCGTCAACTCAAAGTAGACATTGCAGCGTCAAGGAATAAAGGACAGAGAGGAGGTAAAATTAATGATGATGATGATGTCTGATGATGATGATGATGATGATGATGATGTTGATGATGATGATGATGATGATGATGATGGTGGTGGTGGTGATGATGATGGTTGTGGTGATGATGATAATGGTTGTGGTGGTGATGATAATGATGGTGGTGGTGGTGATGATGATGATGATGATGGTTGTGGTGATGATGATAATGGTTGTGGTGATGATGATGATGATGGTTGTGGTGGTGATGATGATGATGGTGATGATGATGATGGTGATAGTTGTGGTGGTGATGATGATGATGATATTTAATGATCATAAACATAGGAGTAACAATAATGATAATAAAGAAAATAATAATAAAAATAACGATAGTGATGATAATGAGAATAATAACAATAATAATAATAACTAGAAATGCAATCGTGTCACAACGATGTGCGTGCAATGACGCCGTGTTTCTACGTGTCGAATGAAAGAGCTTCTCTCGGACTATCCAGAGCAATTTGTACGAAGTCTTTAGCTTCTGTAATATTGGCGACAGGTAGGGCGAAAGAAAGGCCTCGACAGTGACCTTGGTGGGATGGTAGTGACTATGCCTACGAAGTTTGAAAGAAATTGGGATAGGGGAAAGAACGTAGAAAGGGCTCGCAAGCACTGCGTGCAAAAACCATTGGGATTTGGTGCATGTTCCTCATTGCGATATAGATCGTTCTGGGGGCCAACAGCGTCAACCCGATATGCCCCATAGACAATCCGTGTAATGCATGGGCGGAAAACGTACAGGATCTGTATTATGACCGGAGTTAAATTGTTTTTTCTCTCTCTCTTTATGTCTCTTTATAGGCCGTATTTGGTATCATTAGAAAGAAAATTTCATGGTTGTTATTGTAAACCACTCTCTTTTTCTATGATAATCCTATCGAAACACGTGATGTAAAATAGATTTATAGTACAAAATGGCGTCTTTAATGGCCCCCTTGACCAATTTCAAAAATTCGGCCACGAGGTGCCCTGCGTACTGCAACTCTAAATGTCATTGCAAATTTTCAAGGAAAAAAAAGGATGTTTAGGGGGCGAAAAGTAGTCTGAAAAAATGACGTCATGGCCGATAAGTGTTATAATCGGGCGGAATTCGTATAGTGACCCTTGTTCAAATGCGATTTACTCACAATTTTCTGTGTAAACATGTACCATACTTGGTATCATTCGAAAGGGCACTTCATTGCGGTCAGTTTGACACTATTGTCATCTGCACGCAATGTACTGCACGCATTAAAGGCGCTATTACGTAATGTATAGCAAATTCATCATTTTTGGCGATAACTTTGCGCTGACGTTATTAAAATTTACCAAACTTGGCAGACAGTTGTCACGTATATGGATACATGTGTCTGCCAAGTTTCATTGATGTAGGTACAAAGATCGTCATTTTAGAGCAAGTTGAAGTTATTTAGGAATTTTCTTGAAAATGGCGAATTTGGAGGGCAATTTTCGCAAATTTGGTCAGTGATAGGGTATATAATTTTGTATATGGCTGGAAAGGACATATCCTCAAGTATCTAAATCCAAAAAAGGGTACGGGTTTGCCAAGCCATTATGGAGATACGGCCACAGAGAGAAAGCCAATTCCCAGAAATTTAGAGGGCGGGATTTATGTTGTGCAAAGCCATTGGAGCGTGAAATTTGGCATGGCTATGTGCAATTATGGGATAAAGATACTGTGAGATTTAAATACAAAACGGAATTTATATGAGAAAGTTATGGCAGTTTTAGATTATTTAGGGGTCCATTTTTCAAGAACTTGAGAGATTTTTGACGGAGTCGGTTTTAGATTTGAATTTCGAGTATGAAGATGGCATTTTGAAGGTCAAGTCACGTGTCGCAGATGAAAGAACATCTCTCAGACTATCTAGAGGTATTTGTTACAAGTTTGTAGGATGAAGGATAGTGGAGATAGGAAGGAAGATATAAAGGCCTTAAAATGGACCAGAAACGGACAAAATGGCGCCTGGACGGTCATGCATGAGTGATTTCGGAAATCGAAGAATGTAGTGACCTTGATGAGATGTTAGAGACTATGCCTATGAAATTTGAAAGGAAAAGGACATGAGGAAAGCACCTAACTAGGAATAACAAGCACTGTGTGCAAAACGAATGGGATGTCCGGACGATAACCAGGAAAACAAGAATATTAATGGGGCAGAATGTGAACGAAAACAAGGCAATGACGAAGGTCGTCATTGCAATAATGATAATAACAATAATAGTAAAATAATGATAAAAATAATAGTAATAATAATCAATGATAATAGTAATAGGCATTTAGGCAATGGTTATCTGCCAGGAAATACACTCTAAAATGCTTGATGCTCCTTCAAGGCTGCTGCAGCATTATATGCCAAGTAACAATGTCACATTGGAGAAGCTCATGGACAAACGTTAAATATGAGGTTGAGTTCTGGTAATTGTGAAAAAATCAATGAAATAGTTTCTATTCAAATTCACACCAATTGTTAAGCAGTACAAATAAATTACTCTTGCCAAAGTAATTTGAAAGAAATTCTGTAAATGCAGAGAAAAAAGCAAAATAAACTTTGATTTCTGCAACGGTCGGGTCGTCACTACTTTTCCCTTACCAGTACTCTACTTAAGCTTTAAGTCCTAATGTGAAACAAAAAAGTGGAATATGATGATTATTATCCTTTCTATTTCTCTGAATAACTAGGTGTGCTCCTTTTTCTTTCAGGTTTTTCTGGTGGTAGAGGTGGAGGTAGAGGTGGCTTCGACAACAAAGGAGGAAGGGATGGTAAAGAGCAAACCTTTCATTTTCTACTTGTGTCAGAAATTGTGGATTTTTTTTTTTTTTGGGGGGGGGGGGCGGTGGGGGGCGGTGGGGGGCATGTTGTAAGCACTTCCTGATTTAAAATGAACCTACATGTATCTAGAATAATTCATGTTTTATTCACATTGCAGTTTCATGTATATATCATAGCTCATGTTATGACGGGATCAGATGTTTCTTATCACAAGGTACAGGTATTACTCCCATGTTGGTATACTACAGCTAAGATATCAGCTTTGCATATTGCAAGTTTAAATACACTCTAAATAAGAGAAAAAACAACTTATGAGTAGCCTAGACATTAGTAGACAATCTATGTGCCTGCATGAGCACATAAGTTGAATTTGATTTTACCAAATATTGTAACTGCGTATGATGATGTTTATTTGTAAAATTCATACCAGTGATAAAATGATTTTTTTATTTCAAACTTTCTATTCCAATTCTTCCTAGGTGGATACAATCGTGGAGGAGGTGGATGCAGCTATGATAACTCAGGAGGAGGAGGCAGAGGAGGCGGAAGCTGGGGGGATGACAGGAGAGCAGGAGGAGGAGGAGGAAGGGACGGTGGACGGGACGAAGGGTACCGTGGCGGTGGCAGCTCAGGAGGGTACGGTGGGGGCCGTGATGGGGGCCGTGATGGGGCCTACGGTGGAGGCCGCGACGGTGGAGGCCGCGACGGTGGAGGCCGCGACGGTGGGTATGACAACAGAGATGGGGGCTACGGAGGAGGCAGAGGAAGAGGCACCGGCAGAGATGATTATAGCAGTAGTAGGCCAACCCAGGAGTTCAGAGAACCTACAGCAGGTATGTAGTTATCCTCATTCAGACACGATGTGGATATCTGCCTCAGAAAAACCACTGGCAAAATGAATGTTAACCGACACAAGTGCCGTGAGCATGAATAAAATATCTGTATACTACAATACACATATATCATAGGGTACAGCAGAAGCCTTGAGCTCTATTATAAGTAATGTGAAGTGTATTGGACTTTAGGTCATCACATCAACAACAAATGCCGCCGATTTGGCGCGTCATATTCGGACATGGTTGTTATAGGTGCCTTTGGTGCGAATTTTACACTACATGTATAATCAGTTTTTTGTTGAATATGAATGCATTTCAAGAGGAATATTTTTTCATGTAACATTGCTTCTACGATACTCTTTCACATAGAGATGCAAAAAATTAGAAAGGTCTCAATTTTTTTCTTCTCACCCTTACCAAAACTCATTGTTCTCATTAACATCCCCTTTCACTCTTTCTCTTAACCCCCTCCCCCTCTCTCTCTATCTCTCTCTATCTCTCTCTTATTCTGTCTCTCTCCCTCTTTCTCTCTCTCTCCTTATTTCTCTCATTCTCTTTCTCTCTCTCTTTAACATCTTTCTCAATTGATTTGTGGTTTTGCAGAAGAAGCAGCGGCCAGGCCCAAGCTCAAACTGGCACCGCGCACTGTCAAAGAACCCGTCGGGGGACCACCTAGCAGAAGGTCGGACATCTTCGGCACCGGGAAGCCACGGGAGGAAAAGGGCGGCTCCGATAAGAAGCCGGATGAAGCCGCATCCTCATAGCCGCTCAAACGCGAATAACCGCGGATATACATGTAATTATCAAATGCAAATCTGTTCTGCATTAGATTCTTTGGGCAGTCTCTGGCGTGATGTGAGAGTAGCCTAGAGGGTATTTTCCTCTCCAGTTCTTCTCCAGGTTAGTAATGATTTCTAGGACCCACTTCTGCTAGACTTGTGCGACTCGCTCCTCAAGTCCTTCCCAACGTGGATGTGGATATTGGTAGATTTGTGTACATAATTAGTTTGTGCATTCAACGGCCCATACAGAGCCATTTATCTCTCTCACTCTCTCTGTTAAGTCCATTTTCAATGGAACATTTTCTGTAAATTTGTATTTCGTATGATTTCTCCATTTCGCATCAAATTTTCCAAAACGTAACATTATGATGTCTTCTATAGTGAGTTCAACATTATGAAGAGTTAGTGTGCAAGTATTCAGAATAGCACTCTGCTTTATACCATCTAAAACCAAATGCAGTATACTGTTTTATTTATTTTGATTCTAATATAAATTTGTTTGTGATTTTTATTGAAATTGCAAAATAAATAAAGTGATTGATTTGATTTTGATTTTTGACATTGTTTCCCAAAGCTTGATTAGAAATGTTATTGAGAAGATGCTTCAAAATTGAAGTCTCCCATAAGAAATAGTACAGGTTATGGTGTATGTTGTTTATTTTCTATATTAACAGAAATAAAGCCTACGGACATGATTGCTGGAACTTTAACATTTACAATTCATTTATTCACATACAATCTTTTGAAATGTTGCATGTACATCCGAAGGAAGTTAATTAAAAATATATATACCATAATGCATCATCTAATATTTGTGAACTAATTTGGGCATTGTACATTGTTTTCCAAATGAAATGGAAATTGCTGGATATTAACACAATTCTTTGTCTCGACTAGAAAGATATCCAATCAGTATTTAGGTGGATTTTGATGGAATTTTGATGGAATTTTGTTGTACTGTACATGAATGTGCAGAAGATATTTTTGTGGAATGTGCATGTTTAATAAATGAAACGGAGCATTCCATGTCTAATGTACTGGAATGTGTTTAGAAGTATGACAAATTAAAACTAAGAGGAAAGAACTTACATAATGTGAAAATGTTGCAGGAAATAAATATTTCCTTCGATGTATAAACAACAAATAGCCCTGCAGCTTGGCTTCTTCTATTTCTCAATACTAAGATCTAAGTGTACATGTATTTACCTGCTGAGCTCTTTAGGGCCCAGAGATAAGTTGCCAAAAAAGGACAATCAACTCGTCACTTTCAGCCTTTGATTATGAATGCATTTTCTTATTTCTTTTTCCTACTTAAATAGGACATCCCATTGTTATGCTATCTAACCACAGAGAAATTGTCAATTTTTTTGTATGCTATTAAAAATTATTATAATTATTTTAAATTTCTCTGTTTTCTTGCGTGTGATGTTATCTAGCTGTACAGTCAAATGAGAAGCCTTGCGTAGCTTTGACGCTAATATCTAAGTTGTCATGATTATCATATTCTCGTTTTATTTCATGTAGCCATATACCCCTTTTGGAAATGTATATGACAGTAGTGTGTAAAAAGTTCCAACCATTGTTTGTGTGTCAGAGAATATCTCTCGCTGTACATAATTCAAGTGAAGGCTAAAAGAATGTTCTCTCTTTCATGATGCCATTTATTTTGAAAAGCTTCATTCACACTTAACAAAATAAACAGCATAAAAATTTACCGCTGCCAATTTGAATTTCAATTTACACATGAAATGAACTGCAAGTTAGGGTTTGAAAAAAGAAAAATAGTTGCAGGCAAACCCCCACAGGCATAGTCATTTATTTCTGTGTTTTAAGATCCAGAAACGTGAAGCACATGGCACCGAGGTATTGTACAGTTTCATGAGTGAACAAATTGTAAGCAAATAAAAAAGCATCTGAAAATCCACCAGATAAGGATTTGCTTTTCATGTATCACGTTAACAGTAATCTAGAGTTCTGGTAATGACAACAAATAACTTGCCACCAAATTAAACGCGACTCACTAAATGTTCAAAGCTACCAACGGGCGATTCTGTGGAATTTATCTCGGACCACATATCCCTTTTTTTTCCATTGCTCGCTGTTCTTGCTGTATTTTTTATACAAAGCACTTGAATGATGCGACATTGAATGCATTGTGTATGTGTATAATGAATTTAGCTGCCATTTCTTTTTCCTTGTTATGGAAAAGCCTTTTTAGAAGTTATTGGACAGTAGCATATGTTGGGTCAACGTCTGTACGACAATTTTGCTTTTACAATTGGCAAAGCTGTATCTCGATAGCTTTCTTCTCTTGCTTTTATTTGTTCGTTTTTTTAGATCAATAATTTGATTCACACGTATATTCTGCTTCCTTCCTTAATGTTTTCCTGAAAAATATATCCACTAAAGGTATCATCCAGGGAGTGGAGATTGTGCACACATTGTGTGCGGGTAAGCACTGAATCCAATGACCGGGGTAATAATATATTTGTAAAGCGCTTAGAGACATTTGTATTAAGCGCTATATAAAAATTAAATATTATTATTTATTATTATAGAATCTGTTTTGACTCAAAGACAACTAATACTGTAAAGCTATCCATGTACCCTGTAGTAATTGATAAAGAGTAGATAATGTCTCACCATCATGTATTAGTTACAGCTACCCTTTTGGGTGACGGCTAAACAGCAACTTGAGAATAGAAGGCCATCAACTGATACCAATGTCCATTGCTGTATCTTTAGTATATTTTTACTTTTTTTTGTTTACATGTATTGTCGAGAGAGCTGTATCAAAATATAGAAGGAAATGCATGGCCACTATAAACAGGTGGCCTTTATAGAGAGGTAACAACTAAGACAGGTCTTATTGTAGTTTTACTTGCCCTCCTGTGTGTATTCTATTGTGTTTTTAGCTCTGATATGCAAGATTCAAAATGAGAAGTATATTTTCATGGTCCAAAGGAGTTTGTTGTAACAAAATACCACTGTATGAATGTCTGTGGAAAATTGGAAACGCAAAGCGATTGATAAAAGAAAATCTGTGTCTTCATTTCATTTTGTCATTGGGAGGAGTGGACGGATTGCTGCTCAATATGTAGGCAACAATGCATTTTGTTGCCACCAACTTTGATTACAATTGTAACTAAACGTTGAATTATGTAAACAGTGTAACCAATGTGTTGTAGCATCACCACCAGACACATGTTGTGTAATTAATTAGGCTAGATCAATTATTGAAGACAAACTATATCTACTGTTGACGAGTGTTGATATTTTTGCCTGCATGCAGACACATGCGGGGTTCGGATTAATGTTGAGGGCACTTAAAATGTATGTTCATATAAGTGCTTTTTATATTTAACAATTATTGAAAAAACAAAGAGAAAAAATATATAAAACAAAAAAAAACCTACCAAAAAAAAAAAGGAGGCAATTTTGCGTGGTGCCTGATATGAAATGTACATAGATAAAAGGTACTTTGCTTAATATTAGTTGTATAGACATGTAATGTAGCAAGCATGTTTATTATTTTTTTTCCTTTGAATTTGTAAAATAAATATTCAATTTTTGTGGGGGAAATCCATCCGCAACATAAGTTTGAGACGTAAGGTGGCTGTATGATTGATAACGGCTGTGTGACTGATAATTATACATGGAGAAGCATGTGCATTTTTCTCTGCTAACATGTATTGTATTGTAGGTATGTAAAATAAAAATGACTCGTCACCCAAATACTTGTATGGTGTTGTTGTTGTTTTTCTTCTTGGACTGAGTAATTGATGGGAGGGGAATTGTGATGGTAACAACTGTTAAATTGTCAGGAAAGTCAAGAAGAATATAGAGCAAGTCCACGCTGATAAACATATATACTTGCGCCCTCCAGTGGCGTAGACAGGTTCGTACACCTGGGGGGGATGACTCAGGGGCGGATCTAGCTTTTTGCTAAGGGGGGGGGGGGGGGTTGACCAAAATAATGACGATGCATCGTCCACGAACCGCGAAGCGATTTTTTTTGGGGGTGCTTATTTGAACCCGTAAGTGATGTTTTCCTGGCATCTATTAACACAATGGAGACCATAAAAAGCAGTGCATGATAACGTCTTTTTAAATCAAGTAACAGTTAAATACACAGTTATATCCAGAGTTATCATGTGTTTGGTTAAGTTACCAGATGAGTTGAATATCTTCCCACAATATTTGCACTTGAAAGGGTTTCTCTCCAGCGTGCGTTCTTTTTTCTTTCTTTTTTTCCCTTTTTTTTCCTTTTTTTTGTTTTGTTTGTTTTTTGGGCCGCCCAAGGGGGGGGGGGGGGGTTTAAACCCCCTAAACCCCCCCCCCCCCCCCCCCCCCCCCCCCCCCGTAGATCCGCGCCTGTTTAATCTTGTGGTTATCTTGTGGTTTCCAAACCACAAGATAACCACAAAATACTTGTAAGATTTTCTTTTTTTTACCGTCGGAATTGGCTTTCACCGTGTGAATGCGGCTAATAACAATAAACACAATTACAATAATGATGAGGATTATTATTATCATCATCATAATTATTATTATTATTAATATTATAATTGTTATCATTATTATTATTACTATTATTATCATCATTATGACTTATTAAGTAAGCAAATATCATTCCCCAAAACCTGGGGGGGATGATTGTACATGCCATCCCCCCCACCTTGTGAGGTGGGGGGGATGCATCCCCCTCATCCCCCCCGTTGTCTACGCCCCTGGCGCCCTCTATATAGCAAACAATGCCTAATCGGTGACCATTTGTCCCCCATGGTCCCCTGTTTCTTATTTAATTGAGAGCTGATTCGATGAGATAACCACCTGTCTAATCCCTCCTGGCCAAACTAATGGAAATAGGCTTTAAATAAAAAGCTTAAATAAAACTTCCTTATTCTTACATCAGATTATTCTAAATCTTCCAGTGACCTTCTCTTCCATTTCACTGGGGACTACTTCCCTCCTGTATTGCCCCCCATAATCAACCCGACCTCTTGATTCATCATTTTCATGTATTTATCGATGAGAAAAAGAAACAAATTGCTTGGGAGAAAGTGGGAGTGACGTACAATGACGAGTAACAAAAAAGTGAACGGTTGAAAAACAAATTTGAATACTAGATTTAGTATTTATTTCATTATTAAAAACTGTATTTTTTTACATGGATATTAAAGGTAAAGACCAGTATTGGAAACGCCCCAATTTCAAAAAATGAAATGGAAGCTCTTTTTACCAATCATGTGAAAGAATATGTTTTGACTAATACATGATGATCAAAATTTTGCCGGGAAACCGCCTACTAATTGATATATTTGGTAAATTAGTTTATCTACATGGTCTGTGAGAGATAAACGCACACATGTGCGTATAGTCCCATATACATCTTTCTGTGTACAGTGCTTGTAACTTTACGAAGACTGGGCCATATTTCTTATCATTTTGATGATTCCAGAACCTTGCAGTATACACCAATACTTATATGCTAGATGATCAACCTTTTCTGATCGATTCCACAACGTTTCTTTCACAATGCAATCGCATGACCATAACTGGTCTTTACCTTTAAACGTGTACAAAGCCCTCTTATTGTGAGGGTGAATCTTTAAGGCCATTCGCCTATAGTTAAATCACAAAACTTCACTTCTGTAATCTTTGTGGAAATGCCAATTGAGGCCCTATGGAAGAAATGTTAAAGATAAAGACCAGTTATGGTCATGCGATTGCATTGTGAAAGAAACATTGTGGAATCGATCAAAAAAGGTTAATCATCTAGCAAAATTATACTTTTGAAATTGAAGTTGATGAGTGTCCTTAGCATGACCGATGCTATTATTGTCTGGCATTTTTGTCCCATTAACATGGAGTAATATGTAAATAACTTTATTTACATGTATCATGGTAATAAAATAATTCAAAAATTTGATTTTCCAGTGATTCACTTGACTATGTACACTACATTTGCTGAACATTTCTAAGTTCTTCTATAAACATTTCTACCAGATTACTTAAATTGGCATATATATCCAAATTATCTTGACCTTACTTCTTCATCATTGTGGTGCATGCAGGGCTTTCCTGCTCCAAAGCCTCCATCATCTCAATTTTCATTGCACGTCTTTTATACAAAAAATGTGTCCCATAAATAATCTTCAATGGCATGTCCTTGGATACCATCATCTCTAGTCTGTGTGTATTATAACCTTGCCACGAAGCCTAAACCAAGGTTACCATTCAATATCTGGTGTACATAAAATTATGATTCTCAATTTTCTTGAATGTACCCACACAAGTATGTCTCTCACAAATGCTACTGTATCTTCGTGAGGCCAACATCTTCAGGAGGGCTAATATTAGACCCCTCCTCCTGCCACATGGTACCAGCATTGTCTTCCTCAGGGTCTATCAAAATCCTTACATCCTGTTGATAGTTGAATCGCCCTCCTGCCCTTTCGCTCTGCCACCATCATCATCTTCTGGCACTTTTAGCATTCTCCTATCTTGGTCCTTGTCATACTGGAGGTCGGCGTCAATTGCTGAAGAGGAGAACGAAGTGGAGGTCGAAAATTGAACCCTCCTCTAGCACCATCCTCCCTGCATTCCCCTCGATTCGTCGGCATGCTCGCATTCCGATTCACATTGCAGGTAAAAAATCAAACCCAACTCATCGCCACCATCATCATCGCCTTCTTCTGGATCTTTTGGCTAATTTGACATCCTTGTCCTCGTCGTACTGGAGATTGCCGTCGATGCTGAAGAGGAGATCGAAGAGGAGGTCAAAAATTGAACCCCCCTCCTGCCCCATCGCCACCGCCACCGTCGTTGTCCTCTTCCCGATCTCTGGGTATCTTGACATCTTGGTCTTCATCGTACTGGAGATTGGTGTCGATGCTGAAGAGGAGATCGCTCATGGAGTCTTCTTCAGATGGATCCAGGGGCAGGAATCTCACCAGACTGTAGTCATCAATCTGACACAAAGAAGAAGCAAGGAGATGGATGGATGAGATGATTACTCTTTGGTGATTGCAATTGATAAGCCTATAACAGGTCACCATACTCAAAACACTGGGTTGGACTTCTGTCATAACAACTCTCAAATAAAGTCACATATATTTGCATATTTGAAATGGTTTATTGTTTTTTTATAAATAATTCATGGATTGTGAGTCGATTTGCAAAGTCTTTCATTAAGGATAACATACATGTAAGATCAATTATGTACAAATTAGAAAATTAGGTAATAATGTTGAACTACGATAAACTGTATGTATATGAATCTATCAAAATTAAAGACATAATACTTGAGATATAGCTTGAATTGAATACATGTTTTTAGTGTTTGAGTGAAATTTGAATTTTCCTTAGATTATCACAGATCGTATTTTAGATCTGAATCAGAGTCATCTCAAAGATTTGGATTAACTATAAAGGTTATTCCATCCATCCACCAGGTACATTGTGCTCTCCGTTGTGTCTAGGAGAGTAAATTTACTTACCAGAGTTGCTATAGCCTGGTTGAGCTTCTGGAATTTCTTTGACATGTGCTCATCTTCAGCTGCTAACTCCTTGGGATCAGGATCAAGAAATCTAGATATCAAAATAACATAGATGTACATCAATCAATAATTTAATGATATCGGTTCTACAGGCTACAGCACATACTCCTGTGACAATTGACCAGTTACTAACATAATCAAATTCTATGCTTACTTTTTTAACAAAGGTTGTTCTTGACAACCTGAAAGCTTGTCCGAGTCTTGCCAGACATAGCAACATGTAATGTATGCAGACTGGATTCCAAGCATTGTAGCTCATTCATTAATACTAGGTTAATGGAATAACTCTTCACTAGTTCCCCAGGAGAGAAACAGCCATAAATCTGAATATGATAGTAAAATGGTCTATTGCTCTGCAGTCTATTTCCCACCATAACCAAATTCCTATGTCCAGCACTGGACCAAATGCCATATCCAATCCTATTGCTATCCTAACTATACCCCTATATCTTAAACAAAATTAAGCTTGAACCACATGTTGGGTCATTAATATATCTGAAAGACATGTGAAAAGATACTCACAAAAAATAGAAAAATGACAAAACACATTTACACACAAACAAAAATTAATAAAATCAAATAACACAGCCCACAGATCAATTACAACAAAATTTAATTTGTAGTTCTTCTACAAAGCAAATTCTCTCCAAAGCTCAGATTTTGAAAAAACTTGGTGCTACAAGGCCAGTTTTACAATTTACTATTATTCCTAACCTTTTCTTTAATTACTGTATTTTTTTTAATGAAGCCATTCATTACAAATCATTTACTTCTCTACTGTCTTCTTGGTTGCTGCATTGAGAAGGTCCATCTTGCTCATGATGTTGATATGAGGAATCTCTAGGTTAACCATGGTCGACAATGCTGACAGCATGCCTGCAGAGAAATAAGTAGAGATGGAATACAACATTTACAAATACTGGAATATCGACATAGTTTATTGGTTGCAAGTTGCAAGATAACCACAAAAACAATGAGTGACATCTTTTCTCTAAATTAGAATTTTGTTGACATAGTGAAGTTAGTGCAGCTGCCTGTAGTAAATTCTTTATACCTACAACAATAATATTAAACTTCTAAGATTACCAAATTAAATAGCAGTACATACATGATACAACGCTACCCCTCATGAGGCATACTTTGCATTCTCTTGCTTTATTTGTTCTTCCATATATACAAAGATAAATTGCTCAAAGATGTCTTTATACAACAACAACAACAATCATCCTGGACAAATAGCCCACAGATAACTAGCTCCTCAGATACCCCTAGCACACTTAACACCCATACAACAGGTATATCTACCAACCATGTTAATTATGTTTCAGATGGGTATTTGCAATGTAATTCTTTTCCGGGCATAGCTCTTAACCCTTACTGTACTGGGGGGGGGGGCCTGGGAGGCCCCCCCTCGACATTTTCGGAGATTGCGCCGCAACCGCTTGGAATTTTGAATTGTTGTTTCATGACTTTTTTCCCTCAAGTCTTACGCACATTTTGATACCATTTTCGTCGAAATCGGATATACCTGTAAGGCGTTACATAACAATTAGTATGCGCATGTCATCAAAAAAAAAATAAAAAAAATTACAAATCGCATCAAAATTTGCATAAATTATCATTATTAATTACATTAAAATAACTTTTTTGTGTTAGAAAAGAAGTTTCATATGAATAATGAGTTTCAACATTAAAAAATTGGAGTTTGACACGTTTTCTGTAAAATGCATAAAATTAGCGCGTTTTGCATAATTAATTAGGCTAACAACAAAAATTTGCATATTTGGAAAAACTAATTATACCATCTTGTTCCTTACGTAAATATCTACAAACATGCAAATTTTCGTGTTCATCGGACAATCGACGGCCGAGATCATAGGGGGGGGCCTCCCAGGCCCCCCCCCCCAGTCAGAGGGTGCTCAAAATAGCCCAGTACAGTAAGGGTTAAAGGGGTTGTAACATGGCACATACTGGTTAACGCCATCCATGACTTCTTTTGGACATCTGCACGTAAAGGAATGGACTTTATTAACGGTCTGCGCGCTAGCGTTCACGAAACATGCTGTAGTTCTCCTCACGCTTCGGTTTCGCGTATGTTGCACGCATGTGAATACTGCAGTCGTGTCGTCCCAAAGGAGAGGGGTAATTGTTCTGGGGCATTGATAGTCTAGGTGGCTGTAGTCCTGGGACCCATTTCACACAGCCTTATTTCAATGACGAATGGCAAAAATCAGTGACAAATCTGTAAATAACCAAGCAGAATCAAGGATTTCACTAGCTTATAAACAAAAAAATTCATTTGTCACTGATGACAAGTTTTGTGAAATGGGTCCCAGGGCAATCCAGATACTCGGTCAGTATTAAAGGCATCGTTTAACAATGTTAAATCTGAGATGCACACCCCTATGAGTTCAGGGTCTCTGACATGGTGTTATATTGAAGCCCTACAAAAATTGCACTTCAAAATGATCAAGAAGTGCCTCAAAAATGTAAAAACCTTTGAGTGACCCGTTTTTACCATACTCGTTTTCCCCAATAGACTGTAGTGTTATGAAAACCGTTTGGCAAATGCAAAATTTGGTTTTGATTTCCAATCATAACTATCTTGATAATCAGACAGGCGATCGAGTTGTAAAAGGCATGGAGTTCCTGACTGACCTAAAGGTTTAAAATTATCATTGCAGCATGAGCTAAATATAGGATTTTGTTTCAGAATCTGAGACAAAGTTACCGGATCCCTTTAAAGCTAACCTGAGAAGAATTTAGCCGTTTCGACCATGAACTGGGCATCGATGAGGAAGACTCCACAGATCCTGAAATCCCAGCTCTTGAGCACTTCAACCAGCTGCCTCATGACAGGGATGTGTGTATACAGCTCTATCTGACCTATGGATGGTGTGGCCATTGAAGAGAGAGAGAGAGAGGGAAATAGAAAGACAAAATGTGAGTATGGACACAGAGAGAGGGACAGCAATAGAATTGAGACAGACAGCAAGAAAGAGAGAGAGAAAGTGAGAGAGAGAGAGATATGAAGACAGAACAACAGTAAGCGAGCACAAGAGACAAAGAGGGAGAGAGAGAGAGAAAAGAGAAAGACACGGTGTGGGTGTGGAAATATAGAAAGGGGGCAGCAATAGATTGAGACAGAAAGCAAGAAAAAGAGAGACAGAGAGAGAGAGAGAGATGCAGACACAACAAAAGTAAGAGAGCATGAGAGAATAAGAGAATAGGAAGAGGGAAAGAAGGAGTGTGATATAAATGAGTAAGATACCACTGATTTTTCAAAGCCTTGACTATCCTTCAAAAAAAAAAAAACATTAATAACTAGATGGAATTCGACTGCGCGCAGTCGAAAATGATGCCTCCGTCATAGAGCAAGTTTACAAACCAAAACAGAAGAAATTTTTCAAATTCAAGTTCAATTGTAATCCATTAACAACAGGTTCTCAGAATATCGTGATTACAAGCAATTTCTCCTATACATATATGACCCTTTGATCTTTGACCTCATGATCCTTATATCTACTCAGTTCATTGGCTCTGCAAGATATCCTGAGTTAAATAGTAATCCATCTGTCAGTTCTATAATGAGAATGCGTTCACAAGCTATTTTTGCATACATAATGAGCCCATGACCTTGGACCTTATGAACCAAGAATCTACTCAGTTCATTGGCTCTGCAAGATACATAAATGATCTAAGTTTGGCAGGAATCCATCAATCTGTTCTAATGATAATACGATCATAAGCTATTTTTGCATACATAATGTGCACTGTGACCTTTGACCTTGACCTCATGATCCCAAAATCAAATCAGTTCATCAGCTCTGCAAGTAACATACATGACCTAAGTTTGGCAGGAATCCATCAATCGGTTCTTGAGATAACGCGATCACGAACTGTTTTTGCATACATAATGAGCCCTGTGACCTTTGACCTCGTGACCCCAAAATCTAATCAGTTCATTGGCTCTGCAAGATACATACATGACCAAAGTTTGGCTGGAATCCATCAATCGGTTCTTCAGATAACGCGATCACAGGCTGTTTTTGCATACATAATGAGCCCTGTGACCTTTGACCTTTGATCTCGTGACCCCAAAATCTAATCAGTTCATCGACTCTGCAAGATACATACATGACCAAAGTTTGGCAGGAATCCATCGATCGGTTCTTTAGATAACGCGATCACGAGCTGTTTTTGCATACATAATGAGCCCTGTGACCTTTGACCTCGTGACCCCAAAATCTAATCAGTTCATCGACTCTGCAAGATACATACATGACCAAAGTTTGGCAGGAATCCATCGATCGGTTCTTCAGATAACGTGATCACGAGAACGGGACGTACGCACAGACGTACGGACGGACGGACGGACGGACAACCCGAAAACATAATGCCTCCGGCTACTTCGTAACAGAGGCATAAAAAATTAATTTAAGGTGATTGAAGCATCTGTTAGTTAAAAGGTTGCTCCAACAATGAGGGCACAATTAGAGGACAAATTTGTGTTGGGTATTAAATGTCTACTTAGGGTATGTCATATTGTGTTTTGCTCAGGGAAGGGAGGGGGGGGGGGGGGGGGGCAAGGCTCGTGCCCCTGTATTCCCATTCCCCCTCCTCTTATATCTACCACTGCTAACAGAACAAAACCAGCTTACCTGGACAATCAAATATGATGTAATCTCCATCGATGTCTCCTAACTGTTCATGTAACCAGTCAAAATTCTGAGCAAAATATCTGGAAAATAATAGTTTAATATAAAGGATATTTGAGTAAGGTACAAACAGTTGCCTCTTTATACGGAGGTCTTGACTACTTTGACTTGGAAGGAAAAATAATGCATACCGGGGGTAGAAGATTGACTAATGTACTGGTTGATAGTTTCTGAATAAGAACTACATCCTAGATCCTTTAGCAGAGATTTTTTTATTATTTTTTAAATCACTAGAAAGAAATATGAAGTGTTTCTGATGGTTGCATGTTTTCCTATTAGAATCAAGCAGCAACGTGTATGCACAGACATGGACACTCTAGCCATACCTCCTCTTGCCATAAGGCCCTTTACATGAACAATATTGGTCTGGAACTTTAAAACAAAACATGTAGATAACCATGCACAAATGGAAGACAGTGAGCATGGAAATATATGGGCCAATATGGGTAAGGACGTCCCTTTAAAATGTTGTAAAGGAAGCCTACTTACTCCATGCAGTAGATGAGTCCTCCGTTTGGTCCCAGATGCAGAGAATCATCCTCCATTACATCACCAACTTCAATCAGCTCACGGAGATCTTGGTGATAAAGAGAAAAAAATACACTCACAATTACAATCAAAGACAATGATCCTATGGGGGGAGGGGGGATAACACCATCTACCATTGGACCAAGTAATACCGGTAGTCATCATATGATACAAATGAGCCCAAATTTGTAAAACATTGAAGAGGTGCCACTGCGTACATTTTTAGAAAAATTGCTCCCAAAGCCATGGAGATGCTTCATGAATAACTTTTGTTTCCCCTTTTAGAAAGAATTACTTCCACCTGTTTAAATTGACATTGGGGACAGACTTGACAATCAAAATGACCGGTGATTTAGAATGGGGTCTCACACTATTAAAGGGATTGGGTAACTTTGTCTCAGATTCTGAAACAGAATCCTGGATTTAGCTCATGCTGCAATGATAATTATAAACCTTTAGTTCAGTCAGGAACCCCATGATTTTTACAAGCCGATCGCCTGTCTGATTATCAAGATATTTATGATTGAAAATCAAAATTTCATTTTGCGTTTTCCTAACGGTTTTGATAACACTACAGTCTATTGGGGAAAATGAGTATGGTAAAACCGGTCACTCAAAGATTTTTGCTTTTTTGAGGCACTTTATGATGATTTTGAGGTGCAATTTGTTTAGGGCTTCAATATTACACCATATCCCAGACACTGATAACATGTAGGGTCATCCATCTCAGATTTTACATTGTTAAACTATGCCTTTAAAGCACTATTTGAATCCTGAAACCCCTCTCAAACTCACCTGCTACAGCTTGATAATCAAAGAATTCTGCTGCAGGATCTAAGTTGACCACATGAACTGACCTCCCTATCGTCTCACAGTGTTTCTGCAGATTACTGCAGTAGGTCGACTGAAAAGATAGATCAGCATTACCATCAAACTATGTCTGCAAAACTAAAATAACTTCATTACTGTTATGGTAGTTTCTCAACTTCAATTTTTGGGGATTTAGAGCTTGCTATACGAATAAAGTTATGGTAGAGTCTGTTTTGATTGAAGTACAGAATGCGATGTTGTATTCTTTTGAATTCAATGAGCATTAAACTATTCAAATTGGCAGTGTCACATGGCAACAGTCAAGTGTGCAATACAAATTTTAGGAGCTCTTGTAGTGCAGTAGAATATATGTGGGATAATTTCTGCGCTCTATAAATGTATTATTATTATTATTTATAAAATGTTGTAATCTTCTTGCTGCTTTTTATCCTTTTTTTAAAAATATAATAAACAAATCTTAATTCATAAATGTTTAATGGCCAAGGCATCCCAATTGGTGATGGAGGCATAACAACACTTCTTTAAATAGACTCATAGTCAGCATTTTAAAAGTAAATTTCTTTATAAAACACTTACTTTTCCACTGCCAGCTGGTCCCATCACAATCTGAGCATATCGTGGCATCTTGTTAGATCCTCTGCAAAAAAAAATTTGGAAGATGTAAAAATATATTTATCTAACTTATTGTATGTAGATCCTACAAATCTATCTGTATTTGAGGAATTTTCACATTTTGTCATAGGAGAGGGATTCTGTAATCTCAGCCGAAAAAAATTATACCTGACTGAAATAGATTGATTTTACCCCAATCTTATGTCTGAATGAAAGATGAGTGACCATCACATAAATGTATATGCATTGTTTTCCTTTTAGATTTTTCTGATAATTCATAAACATGTAGTTTAACCAGTTATCTCAGTTTAGCTGTTTCAAGTTCAGGGATATTTTCTGAACTTCTGCTGACTGCTGGGACTATAAAG
The DNA here is from genome assembly GCA_035222895.1 of Strongylocentrotus droebachiensis. Lineage (NCBI taxonomy): Eukaryota > Metazoa > Echinodermata > Echinoidea > Camarodonta > Strongylocentrotidae > Strongylocentrotus > Strongylocentrotus droebachiensis. The sequence continues at coordinate 100,764 of JAVYIG010002539.1, read as the reverse complement.
TATAATGTTTCATTTTAGTATGTGGCTTCATTCAATCCCTCTCCCATGTCCAAAGATGTCAACAGAAAAAACAAACAGAAATAAATATACACCCTTTCCAAGCTAAGTGCATGAAAAACACAACAGCGTATAGTTTATCACTTTAGAAGGTTGCGTTTAGGTTGTTATTCTTTGTTTTTTCCTTCTATCACCTTTTCTTAAATGTAATTCTTTATTTAATCGTGTTATCATTTACTTCCTACCATTCCTTATGATATTCTTTGTTTTTCCATCTTTCATCTTCTCTTCTACATGTATATCTTTCCATTATCTATTCTTTATCATATTCTCTTTCTGTCTTTAATACCTTATCATTCTTTTTTTCTTCTTCTATTATCTCTTACGTTATTGTAATTGTTATCATTCTTTGTCTTTTTATCTTTCCCCATGATATACTTTGTTTATTCCTTCTATCACCTTCTCTATGATTATGATATTCTTTGTTTTTATTATTCTATTATTTCCTCTTTCTATCTTTCCTTATGCTATCCTTCGTTTCTTCCTTCTATCAACTACTTTTTCTGTCTTTCCTTACGACTGTTCTTTGTTTTTTCTTTCTATCACCTTCTTTTTATTCTTTTTTTAATCATTCTATCACCTTCTCTTATATCTTTCCTTATGTTATTCTTCAATAACAAAGACTAACATAAGGAAAGACAAAAAATTACCTCTGATCTGCTAGGGTCAAGCAAATTATACGCAACTCCATACATGTTGATTTACGCTGCCTTATAGAAAGATGATGTCATTTTGACGACGGGGTGCGCGTTTCCGTTTTACACCCTGCCCTAGGCTTTTCGGCAAGAAATTACACGAAACATGCTGTATCCGAAGTCTAAGTTTGTTTATATCGACGTCAAGAATAGCGAAGCCAAAGCTTATGTACAATTTCAATTGGGGATGCGAGGGTCTTCTTGTTCAAGACGGTTTTCCCGATATATTATTGTTTTGTTATCGCTGGGCTAAATTTTGCGAGCTGATCACGCATCCTCACGCTCTTAGAGTATTGCGTATTAATGGATAAAAATAAATGATACGACTAGGAAGATCAACTAGTATAGAGAGTTAGCTAGCGCTACGTGACGTTTTCAGAGTTCTGGTGGTGTGCAGAGCGCCGAGGCAAGATGTGGACGACTAGACTCCGAATACCAGTCGGTTTGTAAAATTTTATTGGAGAAAAGCCTAGGGCAGGGTGTAAAACGGAAACGCGCCGACGGGGTACTAGTTTTCTGAAAAACCTCAAATAGTTGGTGAACGTGTTCTCAAATTTTGCCTGACGACATGAGACGACCCAACACATGCGCAAATCGCTGAAACGATGTCACATCTTTGACGTCATCCATGCACAGTCACAAACATAATTCATAAAATAGATAGTAAAGTAGTAATCTGGGAGGTCTATAAAGACTAGGCCTAGTAGGCCTGTCTTACTCTTAGTTCGTAAACTGAATAAGTGACACTCACCTGCACGTTTGGCTGTATAATCAACTTAGCTTTGAGTCTGTTTCTCACTGATCTGTCTATTGTCTTCAAGTTGTAACACCATGCACTAGACTGATCTGCAGAGGTCAGTTCTATGCAGTGCATGCCAGGCCAGTGGTATGAAATCAGCTGCATGCATAATATGCACGTACGCGCACGCATATCGCATTTGCTAACTAGCTTTGCATGTGTGATTATATGGAACGCCAATTGTCAACCAACAAAGTGAAAATGATGATATTATATTTCCGACTCCGACGGAGCTATAGGATCGAGAAGAAGAATAGAAGATCGAAGCTAATTAGCTAGCTAGAAGAAGATGATCAGTGGCGGAATAAGGGGGTACAAGGGGCACGTGCCCCCCCCCCCGGTAAAAAAAAAGGGGGAGGCGTAGATCTAAGGGGGGAAAGAAAAAGGGAGAAAAGGAGAAAAAGGAGGAGAAAGGAGGGGAAAGAAAAAGGAGGGGGTAAAGAAAGAAAAGGGAAAAGAGAAGGAAGAAGAAAAGAGGTAGAAGAGAGAAGAAATAGGAAGAGAGAGAGGAGAGAAAAGGGGGAAAAGGAGGAAAGAGAGAAAGAGGGAAGAGAGAAAAGAGAAGAGAAAATAATGAGAAGTGTCAAAGAAAGAACTTGGGGATAATATTATAAGAAGGTGTTTTTTTTTTACCGGGAAAGGGAAGGGGGCGGAGCACGCAATTATGCAGTGTGCATAATTATGTGGTCCCTCTCCAGGCGTGTAGCCCCCCCCCCCGAAAAAAAAGGACAAGAAGAACAAACAAAAAATAGATGGAAAAAAGGGGGGAAAGAGAGAATTTTTGTATATAGAACAGAAGTGCGAGAGCATGAGAAATTGCATTTTGTTTAAAAGAATAATGGGATAACAACCAGGGGCGTCGCTAAAGGGGGGTGTGGGGGTGCGACACCCAGGTGCGGTTCCACGACCCCCCCCCCTATGACCCGCTTAATTAGTCACCAGCTTGCTAAGTCAAACCCCCCACCCCCCCCCCGATGACCCGCTTAGTCACCTTGCTAAGTCGCAGCAGGGAGGTGTTTTAGAATATTTCCTAAAAAATTGGACAAAAACGTGACTTTGTAATGGTAGGTCCGATTTTCCAAAAAAAAATATTTCAAAAGATGCGCAAGACTCGAAAGAAAGAAGTCGTAAAATTTCAGCGCAAATTTTTTGTTTGCGTTAAAAAAATATCGCTAAAAAAACGTAGAGGCCGAGGGGGGGGGGGGGGGCTTGGCTTCTAAAGCCCCCGGGTTAGATAGGGTTAACCCCCCCCCCCATCTTAATTCACCGGCTGGCTGAGTTGCAACTAAATATTTTCTCACGCATTGCCCCCCCCCCCCACCCCCCCCCCCCTCCCCTCTTGCCGCCGGCTGGATCCGCCACTGGCGACACCCCCACCTGTCAGAATTGCGCTGCTGTTGGGAAAAATTAGAAAAAGGAAAAAGGAAAATGAGAGGGAAAGAAAAGAAAATTAAGAAAGGAAAGAGAAAAGAAGAAAGAAAGAAAAAAAAAGAGGAAGGAGAGGATAGAAAGGAATTAAAGAAGAAAAAAAAGAGAAAAATGAAACAAAAGAAACGGGGCTCGGGGGGGGGCCGCCCCCCCCCCCCCCTGAGAAAAAAAACGTGATTTTTACCTTTTTCGGGGGATGGCCCCGCCCCCCCTGGCGCTCAAGGGGGGGGGGGGGGAGTGCAAATTATGTTTAAATTTCCGAGGGCAAAAAAAAAAAAATGTGCTTACCCCCCCCCCCCCCCCCCCCCCCCCCCCCCCCCCCCCACCTGAGCGACTTTTCGGCCGGGGCGATTTTCAAATTTTCGGGAGCAAAAAAAAGTTGGGCCCCCTCCCCTTAGAAATCCTGGATCCGCGCCTTGTTACCACGTCGAGGGGGCAAGAAAGATACGCATAAATAGTTATGTCGGGTCGACTGTGTCGGTATTCCTGCTCTATCCTCGTGTAATATTAATGCAGAAGTATGTCGGTGAGATGTATTATGTCGGACGGCCGGCAAATTTGTTTTCCCTACTTACTGTGACTTTTTATCGGACAAAGAAACATTACTGAAAATTCAGACAATGATTAAGAGTCGGTACACCGAATCGTCTTCGTTCTCTAATCATTTAATGAAAGGTCATAGCTTCCGCGCTTCGCGCGGGAGGGGGGAGGGGGGAACTGAATTCAGACAAGGATTAATAGTCGTAAACAGTACAACGAATCGCTTCTTTCTCTAATAATTTAATGAAACGTCAAAGCTTCCGCGCTTCGCGCGGGAGGGGGGGGGGGGGAGGGGAACTGAATTCAATCAAGGATTAAGAGTCGAGAACAGTACAACGAATCGTTCTCTTTCTCTAATGATTTAATGAAACGTCAAAGCTTTCGCGCTTCGCACAGGAGGGGAAAAACTGAATTCAGACAAGGATTAAGAGTCGAGAACAGTACAACGAATCGTTTTCTTTCTCTAATGAGTTAATGAAACGTCAAAGCTTATGCGCTCCACGCGGGTGGGAGGAAACTGGATTCAGACAATGATTAAGATTAGAGAACGGTACAACGAATCGTCTTCTTCCTCTTATAATGTAATGAAGCGTCAAAGCTGCCGCTCTCCGCGCGGGAGGGGGGAAACTGAAAAATAACTTAGTTCCTGGCCCCGGGTTCATAGGGTTTATAAAAACATTGGCATATATATTTGTCGGTAATTGGTGGCCAGTTTTGTAGGGAAGTGAGCGCTATTCCTCCCTATTTCGACCCCGAAAATTTGAAAATCAACACCCCCCCCCTCCTTGAGCAAACAAATAGTGATAAATTTATGGTCACAGAATATTTTGTTTAAACTTTTTTTTTTTTGGGGGGGGGGGGGCATCGGGGGAAGGGGGAAAGGCCTGCTCGACCCCCTGGATCCGCGCCTGTATAATAAAACGTCTCGCGACGTGACAGATCACTTTTCTTTAACTTCTAACCAATCAGAAGGCCTCGGTTTTTTCCTCCAAAATGTGCTGGTGGACATTGGTGGTCAGTTGGACAGTTGGACAGTTTATCGAATTGCAAACGATCCCTATTCTTGGAGGGGGGTGGAGAGGATAGGAGAAAGCAATTTTACGTCATATTACTCCAGGAAGTGCCTGAAAATGGGCCTAATGTGGTTCTAAAATTGCAATTGCTTCCTACTCTATGAGGGGGTTCTGACCCCCTCCCAGACCCACCCCCACTTAACCCTAATAAGGTCGGGCTATTTGAAGTCTTACTACGGCCGGGGGGGGGGGGCATTATGGCCCCCCTTAAGATCTCGGCCGTAAAACGGCCGATCTCCGCGAAAATTTGCACGCATGTCAAGTGAAGTGTATAGAACAATATGATAATTTCATTTTTTTTGAAAAAAATTACTCATTTGCATATTAATTTATGCAAATAACGTCATAAAATCACATTTTTACCCATAAATCATATATTATTCATATTTAAGCATTCTCTTTCACTACATATCTTCATTAGACCATTTGGAACAATAATACGACAAAAAAAATTGGAAGAGCCAGCTTATTCCTTATGTTATCTCTTGTTTTGATAATTTCTTATGTATTTCATTGTTTTTTTAACTTATGTATGTTATTGTTTTTTTTTTTTTTTCATTTCTTCCTACAATTCAACTATTTTGAATTCCAAAACAACCACCTAAACTTTAAACAAGACCCAATAACCAATGTTTGATCTATTTTTAGGAAAAATGACATTTCCATATGTTTTGTACACAAATAACAAAAATGAGCGATTTTCGGGCTGACATGCAAAGACAAAAGGTCACGTGACCTTGTAACTGTAGGTCCGATTTTTTTATTTATTTTTTTATAGATGCGCAAGACTCTAAAGAAAAAAGTCAGCGAGCGGGGAGGCGCGCCATCCATATGCGTTCTCGAACAATCAGAAAAATCGTGAAGGGGGGGGCATAATGCCCCCCGGCCTTATTAGGGTTAATTGGTCGCTCCGCTCGACGCCTAGCTCCATCGTTTTTCATATTTTCACCCCATACGATTTTGTGCCCCCCCCCCCCGGTAAGAAATTCCTGGATCCGCCACTGATGATGATGTTGATGCTTGCATTGTCGATAATGATGATTATAAGAATATAACCAAAAGTGATGATAATAATAATAATAATAATATTTATTATTAAACAAATAAAAAAAGATGCTGCATTATGATGATTATTAAAAAAACAGTAACAACCGTGGTCATGGGATTCTTATTCATTTCTTCATGCATGCATGCACACAATTGCAATATGTGCACCATCTCCAATGTTCTCCATTTGCACATGACATTTAACAGTTAATATTTGGCAAATAAAATATTGCATGCAATAGGGAGTAATGGCCATCCAAATAGTTTCGTATTTCAGGCGCCTTTCAGCCCCCCTTTGGTTGTTTTCATCATTCCTTTATGGTGAAAATGATGAGGTACTATACAATGTAATTAAATAAAAAATAAGATGTCTTCTTTTAGAAATGCTATTTCTTCTTTTTTTTTCTTCTTCTTTTTTCTTCTTTTCGTTCTTCTTCTAGCTAAGTTCTATTTCTTGTTTTTGTTCTTGTTCTTCTTATTCATATTCTTGCATGTTTCTTGCTGTTCTTGTTCTTCTTCATCTTCTGCTTGTTCTTCTTAATTGTTCTTCTTTTTGTTTTTGCTCTTATTATCTTGTTCTCGTTATTATTAATTGTTCTTGTTCTTGTTTTAATAAATGTTCTTCTTCTCGATGTCTCCTTCTCGTCTGTTTTTCCCTTTTTGTTTGCCAGCTTGAAGACACATCTCTTGTGAGACTTACCGGTCTTGATCTTGTGACGCGATGTAATCTGTGAAAACATTGTAATTTCTGCTGCTCAAAGTCAGATAAGCAAAGACCGAAACGAGAGAAAGATCATCGGAAACTGCTCTACCTATCTAACCTCTGCTTACATGTAAGTGAGAAATAACGTAAAAAACGTATATATGTTGAAAATATTGTTTTATCAATACAAAGTTGTAGGCACGTCTGAAATGGTGTTACTCATCCGTGCACTGAGCTCCTGCCGCGCCTCGCCCGCAGCCAGCGCCGTACGCGTACGTGCCAGTGCAGTGCTAACTAGAAGAATAGTAGCCTATAATCTAGGCAGAGTGCCAAGCTTTTTTCTTTGCTGCTAGACTAACCCTAAACAGAATGTCTGATACGGCAAGACTACGAACCGTGAGTCGCAAAGCGGCTCACCGCCTATAAATCACTGGTCTAGCTTTAGTCGTTGTTTTTTTATTATCGACCTTGAATCCGTGGCAGTTTTCGTACGAAAAACTGCCACGGATTCATGGTCGATAATAAAAAAACAACGACTAAAGCTAGACCAGTGATTATAGGCGGTGCGCGGCTCACGGTTCGTAGTCTCGCCGTATCAGACGTTCTGCTTAAGGTTAGTCTAGCAGCAAAGAAAAAATCTCGGCACTCCGCCTAGATTATAGGCTAGAAGAATAGTAGAACGGGCGCTTGTTCAGAAACCTATCCAAACTTTGACCCGTAAAGCCGATACAGCTTAGCTCCCTTTTCACGTGTAGCGTGTGAATTTACGATCTCTACACAATGGTGATGACCTCTGACTGGCACTTCGTAAATGTGCTGCTGCCGTATAATGCGCTGTATTGTAATTTGTATGACTATGAGTGTTATTCAGCACATTATACGGCAACAGCACATTTACGAAGTGCCAGTCAGAGGTCATCACCATTGTGTAGAGATTGTGAATTCACACGCTACACGTGAAAAGGGAGCTAAGCTGTATCGGTCTGGTAAGAAAATTGCTATTATTTCCTTATTTTTACCTCCGATTTTTAAATTCAGGAGCTAAATATGACATGTACAACCCTAAAGAAATGTTTCCTTGCTATTGCATTGTCCGGAGCTCCGACGTAGGCGCAATCCCCAGTACATACAGATATTAATCCTGCTGCAGAGGGGCATATAAGTAATTATACTTGAAGCCCAACATCAAGGTAAAAAAAAAATCAAGGTAAATTACGATTACATCTAACATAATCATAAATTCATCAAAGCCACTGTCCAATATTGGTCGGGTGCGGGAAAGTGTGTTTTTGAACACATTTGAGATGTTGTTTACCTACCTCTCCGTGCAGTGGTATAGGAGGCGGTTAAGGCTCCCTTTAATAATATCATAAAAAACATTTCAAGGGAGCCCTTAAGGCTAGGCGCGCCTAGGACAGTAAGCTAAGGATGCGGGGGCCAAGCCAACTTGTGCACGAAGCACACTGCGAGCCCTTCTTCTTCAAGATAATCTGCCTCCTTCAATACTGAAGATTCTTGCAGATGCTGTATACTCTGCCTGATTGGGGTGTGCAGGTGGACCATTACACCGGGGTTTCCCCCTACTCTTACACGAGTAGTGTAGCGGGTGAGGTCCAAGGGCAGAGCCCCAGGACTCTCTCAAGGTTTAGCATTTCAGAGCCTTCACAATAGCTGTCTTGAGTGATAGAAACACACACTATGATACAGAAACTTTCATTTATTGGGGTATTCATAACTTGTAGTTAAAGCTTTTACCAACATCAAAATATAGTAGGCAAGCTTTTGTTGTAGTTTTTCTACAACTGTTTCTCAGGAAACAGTAAATTCATTGGAGGGAGGGATAATGTGCCATGGCAGGTAAGCCATGGTCAGACACATATTTTTCAGCTTTCAGACCCATATCACTTTCATGATAAAATGTCCAAATGCGTTAACTGAATAGTTTAAGGCCATGTAAAATTGATTACATGTTGATCGTCCGGATTTTTTGAAAAAGAGGAGGAGGGTGTACCATGTTATTTGATATTTGATATTTCAAAATGGCCGCTCAAAATGGCTGCTCGGTACATTTTCCCTGACAGTCGAGGCTATTTTTTTTCAAGATGGCCGCCGACAATTTTTTTTTTTTTTTAATCAGAAATAGAGCCATTTTAGCAGTGTTTTTCATGTTTTTTTTCTTTCAAAAAAAAAAAAAAAAAAAAAATTAAAAAAAAAAAATTAAAAAAAAATAAAAAAAAATAACAAATAACAAAAAATAGGAGGCGGCCCCCAAAAAGGAAGCGGGCGGGGACGATCAACATGAAATCAATTTTACATGGCCTAAAAGATGTGTTTTATTTTTAGAAGGCTTAAACTACAACTGTAAGTCATTTTGATATAAATTTGTTTGATAATGGAACTTATCCATTACAAGCTCTGTATTTCATAATTTTGATTCCCCCCCCCCCCTTCTTCTTCTATATTTCAGATGCCGCATCTTTTGGCCAAGTTTGAGCATTCTTTGACCATTCAAAGATGTTATGAAACCAATCTTCATCTGTTAGGAAACCAATCTTCATCTGTGAACACTGTCTGCTAGGATATTTTCAGTCCTTATTTTATCACTTACCAACACCATCAAGAACAGGAATCTTAATCCCGCTAGGAGGTCATACTCTTCCCAAACCTTCAAGGACTAATTTTCCTGTGGAAACTATTCTGGAATTTTTTTGGTGAATCTCCCTTCTTCCTTTGATGTCATGGCTGGGGCAAAGAACATGCCAGGCGGCCCCGGCAACTTTCTTTTATGGTTACTCCATCGTATGTACTCGGTGAGGATCACCATACTATGGGTCATGACTGTGCTTTTGGTGTGTGTGTTCCTGATTTGGGGCTACGTGGATCAGTTCTGTGAGCACTGTGTGGAGTTGGATAACCAGAAGCAGATGACGGGAGATGGGAGGATCCAGCAGCGGGATCAGTGGCCGACAGCCAGCAGCAGTAAGTAGTTGTAATTAACCCTGTAAGTTGGGGCTCTGATCGGATCGGAAGATCGGAGCGACACCCTCGCACCTTTGATCGGTATCGGATCGGAAGAGCGACAAAAAAAAATCGGCTGATTTTTTTTTTTTTTTTTTTAATGACGAAAATTTTAGTTTTTGGCTATCAAATGCTCAAAAAATTTCATGTCTGAGGTTATTTTGTCATTTAGAGTTGTTGTAGACCATGTTTGTTGATATTTAGTGCCTTTTCATGACTTTGAAATTAATAATATTGGTCCAAGAGCAGAGGCAAAACATGCGGACCGCCATCCTGGATTATAATGTAGGTATGCATTATAATCCAAGATGGCGGCCCGCACGTTTTGCCTCTGCTCTTAGACCAATATTATTCATTTCAAAGTCATGAAAAGGCACTAAATATCAACAAACATGGTCTACACCAACTCCACATGCAAAATAATCCCAGCCATGAATTTTTTTAAAGCATTTGATAGCCAAAAACTTGAAAATTATCGGCATTAAAAAAAAAAAAAAAAAAAAAAAAATCGGCCGATTTTTGCCGATTTATTATCTTTGATCGGCCATCGGCGTGATACAGCCGATCGGGCATGATCAGATCGGTATCGGCGTCCGATCCGATGATCGGTTACAGGGTTAGTTGTAATACAGTCAAACCTGTTTTAGTGACCACCTGTCTACAAAGATCACATATTTTGTTTCCCTTGGAAATGCATTCTCATTGAAACATTTACTAAAGGAACCTGTCTACAAAGACCATCTGTCTATAAAGACCACTTTTGTGTTTCCCTTGGGTGGTCGCTATAGACAGGTTTGACTATAATACAATTTTTACTCCCAACTTCCCTTTATAAATGTAGAAAAACCTGCCCTTACTTTTTAACCCATTGAATGCGGTAACTGTGAGGCTCCTGTTTAAAGCCCATCGGAAGACGATCATTCAGTAGCCAATGAGTTGAAAGAAACTCAATCTGTGATAACAAGTCTTATAAGCCTGTTTTGCCTCCAAGTTATTGAACAATTGAACAATTTCTGATTGGAGTTGTAATACTTGAATGTGAATTGGGTTTTGAAAGGGGGCACAAGCTAGTTTGGCCCCCCCCCCCCCCCCATATTCCCTGTCGATACTAGTACTGGAAATTCTTGTAGTTGTTACACTAAAAAATAAACTATCCTGTTGCAAATGTAGGTTCCCAACTTCCCATACTAAAAAGGATATTGTTAGAAATCTTAACATTGCATTGCATTTATCCCTCTACAGACTCATGTGTGACGGTGAATTTTGCCGAGGAGGGCAGTCAATCGCTTGTAGCATTGGCCAGTTATCCAGGCTCAGGCAACACATGGCTGAGGCATCTATTGGAACACTCTACCGGCATTTATACAGGCAGTGTCTACATTGACAGGAGACTCAAAGAGGGTGGTATGTAATATATGAAGAGATTTCATTGCATTTTTTTTAAAAGTCCAAGTGCACTACTTATAGGTACTTGCGCCCTCTTTATAGCAAACAACGCCTAATCGGTGCCCGTTGGTCCCCCATGATACTCTTTTTCTTATGTTAATTGAGAGCTGATTTGATGAGATGACCACCTGTCAGTGACCTTTCAGGGAGGTCTAATCCCCCTGACAGGCTTTATATAATTATTTTTAAAATGATTTACTTATAACTAAAATGGCACGTGTGGATGAACGAAAAAGTATCTGCTCGCAACAGAGCTCCAAAACATAAACAATATCTGTGTATTTTAAAGCATTAACAATGGCATTACACTTTCATTATTATAAAAAAAATATACTGCAGTTTAGTGAGTCATATGTAAACAAGTGAAGAGATTTCATTGTCGTTTTTTTTTAAATAATTATTTTTAAAATTATTTACTTGTAACTAAATGGCGTGTGTGGATGAACGAAAGAGTATCTGTTCGCAACAGAGCTCCTACACATACATACCGGTACTATCTGTGTATTATAAAGCATCAACAATGGCATTACACTTTCATTATTAAAAAAAAATATGTTGCAGTTTCGTGAGTCATATGTAAACAAATGTTTAGTGGTCACCTCTCGAGAAATGCGACCTGTGTACAGTGGTCACTCTTTCTGTTTCTCTTGGATGACCATTCAAGAAAATGATGAATGTATCTCCATTTATGCCTCTTTATTATATTCTCTTGTATTTCATGAATTGATGGTTAGGGTACAAGAAGAAGTTAGTTCTTGGTTTACTTCTCCTTATCAGTTATACTTTTCTGTGCTTTCATCTGCTTGTGTTTTTACAATACCGGTAGTATTCAATTTAATCCCTCAGTTTCTAAGAATAGTTATGACTGAAGTGATGGCTGATGACATTTTAATTATCAATAGTATTTTAATTTTTACCATGGTCAATTTATAATTATAATCATCCTTATTATTGTCCTCTATATCCTCATCATCATCATCATCATCATTAGCAGCAGCATCATAATTATCCTTGTCTTACTCCGCCTCCTCCTCCTCCTCATCCGCATCTTCCTCCTCGCCCTTGTCTTCTTTGTCCTCATCCTCCTTGTCCTCATCTGTACTCATCCTCCTCAGTGTCCTTGTCATCTTCCTCTTTTTCCTCTTACTCCCCATCATCATCATCATCATCATCATCATCATCATCATCACAATCTTTATCATCATCATCATCATCATCATCATCATCATCATCACAATCTTTGTCATCATCATCATCATCATCATCATCATCACAATCTTTATCATCATCATCATCATCATCATCATCATCATCATCACAATCTTTATCATCATCATCATCATCATCATCATCACAATCTTTATCATCATCATCATCATCATCATCATCACAATCTTTATCATCATCATCATCATCATCATCATCACAATCTTTATCATCATCATCATCATCATCATCATCATCATCATCATCATCACAATCTTTATCATCATCATCATCATCATCATCATCATCATCATCATCATCATCACAATCTTTATCATCATCACATCTTCTTCTTCTTTGCTTGGCTTTCTCTAGTTTGGAGAACTGCAGTTAGTACATGTATTGGTAGTACACAAAGAATAGGCAAGTTTACAGTGACATCACATACATGTAGTGAAACTTTTAATGTGGAGGTCAAGTACATCATCATCACTATTTCTACCATTAGACTTCACATGAACTCAATCATCTTTGTCCTTGTGATCCTAGGTTTCCGCGGAGAGAGTGTCAACTTCATGAAGAAGAGTGTCCTCGGTGTGAAGATGCACCGATGCAGTAAGAATGAGCTTGGAAAGTTTGAGGCACTTATCCTTCTTGTCAGGAACCCGTACCATGCGATGATTTCAGAATGGCATAGGTACCACTCCACGGGACATGTGAACAAAGTTGATGAAGATACATTCCACACGAAAGGTGAGTAGTCAGTCCTTTTAAAATCCCTTCACTGCCTTGCTTAAAAACAGCTTCTAGCTGAGAGTAAGTTTGATTGAATAGTAAGCAAATACTTACCGTTGGGGAAGGTGATGGGACAAACTATCACTTCAGAGGCGATCTGGATGTAGCTATCAGCAACGCTGAGGAAAGAGCATTCAGATCGCTGAAGTAAAGGTGATTATTTGCTTTATATTCCACATCGGAAACATTTCACTTCTTCCGTCATTTTAGAGCAACAAATCATCAATTAACAGCTAGCAAACGGTGTACGATATGTCCAGTGCATGCAGTAGGCCTACTTACGTACGTACCTACGTTTAGGCAACATATACATGGGTGAACTATCTTTTATCACGTGATTTACTTTTGACCAATCGTGGCGCAAGATTCTTTGTATGTGGAATATAATACAATATAATTATCGTGCTATGACCTGAGAATGGCATATATACCACTCTACTGGCTATGTGAAAAGAGCGGATGAAGACATAAACATCTTGATGTAATCACAACACCACCTACTACAGTAAAACCTGCTTTAGCATCCACCTGTATAGAAAGACCACTTGTTTCTCATTGCAACGAGAAACATAAAGACCACCTACCTATAAATACCACTTTCCTTGTCTCCCTTGAGCGATCTTTATATACAGGTTTCACTGTAGTCGTAAGGATCCCTTACATTGAATTGATTGAGTGAATCTTACTTTTTTTAGTGATGTATCATATTTTGTTCTCTCTTTCCTTTGTGTGTGTAGAATGGGAGGACTTTGTCGAAGAGGAAAGTAGCCATTGGGAAAGAATGATGCGCAACTGCTTAAAAGACTCTCTCAAAACTAAGGTCGTGTTCTACGAAAACCTTCAAACAAACCTAGAACGTGAGCTCGCAAATCTTCATCTATTCCTCAGGGTACCGATCGATATTGAGAGATTAAAGTGCGTGAAGAGCAACTCGGAGGGGAAGTTTCACAGGGGGGCGGATCAAGAGTTTGACCCCTATACAGAAGAAATGGTTGCCAAAATCAACAGGAGGATCTTAAGTGCTGCTGTTGCACTCAAGGAAAGGGCAGGTGTTAAATTTCCGGTGGATTATAGGAAACTACCCGGCTCATAGCACAGGTTTTTTGATGTGTAAAGGTGTGGATGTATGTAGAACTGTGGACTGCAATTTGTAGGTGCTACCTAATATTAATCTACTTTAAGCTTTCGATATGACATTTTTTCTGTTACAAAGTCCAAGATATTTTGTCGCTTCATTTAAAAAAGATATGGGAGCATGCGGCCTCACCCAGGCCGATGTTGTAAACCGGAAAGCTTGAAGAAGAGCCATAAAGGTAATGGAACGACCACCCTCACAGCGTGACGTTTATGATTTTTTCTGACTTCATCACAGTTTTCAGTATAACTGATGATTCTGTGAAGTTGACAGAACCTCTATGGCTTGGATGAGAACAAATAAAAAGTAAATGATATATGTGATGTTGAATATTGATTGTGTTCCTTTTTTTTCTTGGTAAAGAATGGGACAGCAAATGACCTTGACCTTCCCCTCTATGAATCTTAGTTGCATAAATTCAGAGGATAAAACATGGTGGTTCATAACCTGTATATTTCAAAGTTATTTAAAGTTCACCATTAGTCTCGTTCATTTTGATATCCTTTCATAGGGTTACAGACAACGAATATCGGCCAGCGTATAATGTATATTACAAGGTTCATATTTTAAGAAGTTAATGGACTGTATATAAGCACTCCATACAAGCAAGCAAGTAGATGTTTCTTTTGTTGTTATCAAAGGCCTCTCGCAAATTAGTAACTTGCAAATTGGCAACTCAGATGCTCAGTACTTGTGTGAATAGTTAAAGGTCCTTGCATGTTTTTTTTAAATTGAATATGGTAACAGTGTATAGAGTGTATTGATTAAGTCATTAGGGCCAAAAGTGGAAGGATGCCAAACAAAAAAAGGTCAACTCATTATTTTAATGAACACTCTTAATATCAGCATTATAAGGTCATTTATGATATCTAAACAGGGTTTTTAATTGTGACAGCACTTAAAGAATATATCGCTTGTACCCATATATATTCATATATTTTAAAGTTCTTCTTTAACTTCTTTCACAAATTCAGTTTACTATTACAAATAGAACATAATATCTTCTTTTTACAAACATTCCAAGAAAATTAATCAACCTCTCAAAGTACAATATTATTTTACACAAATCGTTAGATACGGGAGACCCTTTTGTGATTTTCTGAACAAATTGCAGGCATATTCTTGTGTTCATAAGAGTGGAATATGTTAAATCTTGTGTAGTCTAGTCCACTGATGTATGGAGTGCCAGTGGCAAATACACATGCACATAGTAGTAATGAATGATTCAGCTCAGTAGCATTCATTATGAAGAGGGGGGAAGGGGAGGGGGTGGAAGGAATATAGAAATAACTTTATCATCAGTTTCTAGAGCAATTTACCTTAAGCATAAATTTGTGTCCTGATGTACAACTTGTTGGAAGAATTATATGTTGATTAGCTTCTTCTATTTCATGAAGTATGTGCAGCAGTTTCGTAGTACATGTACTACATGTATTTATTATATTGTGTATGTTTGTGTGTGATGTCTTTTGTTCAGTTGACCGCATGTGAATTTGTGTGTATGAATAATGAATTTTGTTATTTATTTCATTTTCTTGTTCAGTGTTCCTATTAGTGCTGTAGTCAAACGTTTAACCGTCCGATATCCGACCGCCCATGGCGGATTCCGTTTTCAATTGGACGGTTTCGTTTTCCCGTTTTTTTAATTTTTTTTTAAAGTTTCGATTTATGCCCCTCTACCTGGCACTATGTCTCCCAGCTCAGTAATCTGTGTGTTGACTCACCACTCCAAAACTAAAACAACACTCCAATTTGTCTGTCATCTTGGTTTGAAAGTAATCCTTGTAATAGATCTCAATATGTAGTTAATAATAATTCATCCAATTTTTACACAAGGCGTACCACAAGGTTCTATCATAGGTTCTCTACTGTTTTTGATTTACATTAATGATCTTACACATTCTTCTAAAAAAGACATTGTTACTATTATTTGTGACAAGTTCACAAGCACAAATCGACCCCTTCAACTGCACCTCGCGGTTAAATGAAAGTCCCTCCCGCTTTTCCAAAAAAAAAAAAAAAAAAAAAAAAAATCTTTTTTTTTTTTTTTTTTTTTAATCGTTTAACCGAAAACCGTCCGGTTTTGACTGGCGGTTAAACGGAATTGGAGATATCCGTGATGTTACAGCACTAGTTCCTATATCATTTGACATTCTCTAGTAAGTCATCAAACCAAATAACTAGAATAAACCATATTATTATTTTCAAAGGCACTCATTGTGATAAGTGGAGAAATAAAGATCACTACATATCTCTTTATGTACTTTCATGTGAATATTTAAAACATTTTTTTATGCCTCCGCCGTTGGTCTGTTCGTCCCGCTCCCTCGTTAACGCGGTATCTCAAGAACCATTGTGACATGTCACTAATAATTCAATCCATTTTGTATATCAATTGTAGGGCGAAGGCTTATAGGAGACGCAGTCGCATTTGTCCTGTTTTTTTATGCAATTTTTTTTTTTCCTTTATGCAATCAACATTGTTGTTATCATTCAGATTTGCATTTGTGTTGGTGGTGTCTAATTGTTCTATCTGTATTTGTATATGATATGTACAAATTGAAATGCCTTGCAATATTGTGAATTTTTTTTTCTGTCTCTCTCAAACAAAGTCAAGTTAGCCCTTAGGCTGAGCTTTACAAAATCATAAAGTACAGGGCTTATTTTGCAATTGTTATTATGCTTTCATAGATTAGTTCTTATAACATGTATCACTAACGGTAAATGTGTACTCTTTACTTTTTTAATAGAAAGTCATGAGAGATTTATTGAATGTTAGTAATACCTGGTCATAATATTAAGGATTTATATAGCATTTAATACATATATGATGTCTTTAATACCGGTAAGCGCTTTACAGATACACCATTACTCTTGTTGTGCACCTTCTCCACTTCATGGAGAGCATTTGAACTAGCGCTTCATTGATATATTTTTAACCTAAGCCTATATTCATAATATCTTTTTATTGATATGGGCCATGGTCATCAGCTTCAGGCTGGCCTGCACACAATGTATGCACATTCTCTACTCCCTGGGGAGCATTCTTAGCAGGCACCTTTAATACAACCACTCACAATGCTGAATAAACAGCAATGACTGTTAATATGATGCACCAATTTGTATGATTAAGCCCACATGTGGGGAAAAGAAAAAATATTGTCATCTGTTTTGTTTATTAAACAATGTTATGAACTGAAATGTGAATATACAGAAGAGATCAATATATTTGATAATTTGAATTAAAAAAAAATGATTCTGAAATGTGAATACCGGTATGTGAAAAGGGTGGAAGCGTGTAAATCAACTCAAAATCACCTTCTCATTCTTTGTATTTTATCCTGACTGAAAGGCTGATGATGTGCTGTGAGCACATTTACATTTATTTTGTCATGTACTAAGCTTTAAATAAATATGTACAGTTATTTTGGGGTCTATTATATGGAGGATATAACATTTTAACTTTCAGAAGTAGTTAATCAGAATTTTTCAATTATTCTGTTCGTAACATTCATGGTCAAAGCTAAAAATATTCATTTGTGACTATGAGCCAGTGGATTTAAGCTTTATCATCTCATGTTTACACTTATCTACTCATGGTTGAAATTATTCATGAGAATTTATTCAACTGCCTAATATATTCACTAATCTATCTTTATTTTTTAGAACTTTCCGTATTGATATTAAAGGCATTTTTGTTTTATTCCATTAACAAATTGGGTTCATAAATTGGACAGACAAGCTGGACTAATCAATTATATGATCAGTTGACGTTGTTTCTGTTGAAGTACGTCATGAGGTAGGGTTTGTGTAATGAGTTTTTGTTTTATAACTGAATTTATTGAGGAAAATCCCAGTTAGTATTTCCTTTATATTGGTGTATCATGTTATTGATATGTATGAAATATATGTACTTCTTTTACATGCATGTGTATTGTAATCAGTAAAAGGAATTTACAAAAATATTAGAATCTAATTTTGGAAGTGTCTCTTGTGGACAAAATGATAAAGTTTGAATGTTCATTATTTCTAAAGAAACGGAACCAAACCACTCATTTTTTTAAAGTAGTTTTATTGTTTTTTTTTATAGTAGTTATGAGGGTGGGCTTATCTAGCATTGTTCTTATCGTTAAACCTCAGAAATGGGGGTAAAGCTTAGGGGCATTTTGTTTTTCCCTGTGCTTTGTAATTTTGACATGCAGTATTACCTAAAGATTGTACATGTATTATCTTTCATGTACTATCTTGTCACACCTTGCTAAACGTGCTGAATAATGAATAAAGATTCATCATCAACTGGAGTATTGTTTCATGTTTTGTTGTTTTTAATGATGGAATCAGCGTTATGTGAGTTTATCCATTAAAGGGGCACAGAAAAGATGGGGGGGGGGGGGATTCTTACTCAGAAAATGAAAAGCAAATTAACAAAGCTACTGATTAAGGGGTGGGGATGCAGGAGGTTGTCCGGGCGTTTCCTATTCTCATCTCTTTCCCTTTCTTGCTGTTTTTGCTTTATTTATATTTTTCACCACTTGATTGGGAGGCATTTGACCCTCATACCCTATGCAGAAGCCCCTCCACTAGATGGAACCTTTTGATCTCTTTTTGATTATACAGCCATAGCCCTTCATCTTGACAAAATTTGGTCTATGGGAAAATTGACCTAAACTTTTAAGGGCCGCCTGACACCCCATCCTTTCCGAAATTTGTGTAAATTTTGTTTGTTTTATTCCTTTGTCATGTTTTAAAAACATTTTTGTTGTTTGTATGTGTTATTAATGCCCAATCATATTCCTACTGACAAAGTTTGTGTATTGGTTAGATGGGGTGAGATCAACCCCACTGTGGAGTCTCGGGGAGACGGGGACCACTACAAATACAGAGAGGGGCCAGGGAACAGTGCCCCACCTTTTCAAGTACCCCAAAGTGCCTCTTATTACATAGGAAAAGTGTCCCTTTCACTTGAATACCTCTTTTTCTTATAAATAGGTGCCCGTTTTACATTCTTATAAGTGCCTCTTACCACATAAGTGCCATTATTCAAATCTGAGGGGTGTATACTCCTGGGTTTGACTTTGACAAGTGCCCCTTTTCTTTAGTATGAAGGGCCCCTTCCCCTTCTAATAAGTGCCCCTTTTCAACTCTGATTTCAGTGCCCCCTTTTAATTTGACACGTGCCTCCTTTTCCTTTCAAATAAGTGCCCCTTTCCCTCTTAAGCACCCCTTTTCCTTTTCAATAATTAAGAACCATTCCCCCCATGAATGCCCCTTTCAGCTCTGATAAAACCTGAGAGAATGTTTCTTAAAGGGCTTTTCAGTCTCTCATGATTAGATTGGATTGGTGTTTTCCTCTTTATAGAATGGAATTTCGCACCATGTGACCTTATAAATAATAAAACTTTTGCTCACTAGCTCGCTTCGTATCCAACTGCAAAGTATCTTTGACCACGCAATCACAATGTAGGGGTATATACCAATGTTTAAAAATTGTATATTTTCGCTTTGAGGTTTCCCTTTGTAGGTGCCCCCTTTTTCCAGATATTGCCCTTTTTTGTTGGTGCTTTTGCTTTTGGTGCCCACTTTTGAAGACGCTCCGCTGCCCCTTGCCAAGGAAAATAGCATAAAAAACAACATCTGCTGCGAGTGCTAGCATGTGAGAATCCCACCTGCGCTATATTCTAAGTACCACAGAACTGCTACCGGTACCCACTGCAGCACAGAACTGTAGTTTAGCAGTGATAAACTAGCGCCGTGTGTCCTGCGGCGCGTGCGGCGCGTGCGGAAGTAATTTGCACACACGGAAGTACCGACTCTTCCTCCCTCTTTCTCCCTCGAAGAGAGACTTCATTTCTAACTTTCCTACCGTTAATCATCACATAATTTAGCTACAAGATGCCGGTAAGTGTTTTTCAAGACAATTAAAACATTTTATTATGATTTATTGCCCATGTTTTAGATGTTTAAAGCCTGAAAAAGGCGTCTATATTGTGGCGAGATGGGTGTTCAGTCGCACTCGTAGAGTTTCGTGTAGTGTTGAGAATGAGAGATGATATTTATGATGCGGTGAGGAAGAGAAGCCAGGAGGAGGAGGAGAACACGAAGAAGATAAAAGAGAAGGAAGAGGAGGAGGAGAAGAGGGATATAAAATGTGAAGAAGAAGAAGATGAAGAAAAAACATGAGAAGAAGAAGAAGAAGAAGAACTAGCTTCAGAAGAAGAACAGAAGAAGATGAGGAAGAAGAAGCAGAAATGAAGAGGAACTTGGAAGAATGGTGAGGAGAAGGAGAACAAGAGACAAATGAAAATATTATTCTGCATCGAGTCTCAACTCTCAACTCTAGTTGTAACTGAACTTTAATCAAACATCAATTAATCTTTCTCGAAATTCAGCTTCAGATTAGATGTGAAAATATAGTGTTGTGTATTTTTCTGTCACAGTTGAATTACCCTCGACAGAGAAATTGGCATGACATTTTAATGTGATACTGCAGCGTGTGTACATTTAACTCAAGTGTTTTTATATTCTTGCAGTATTTACCAAATTTGGTTTTCCCTTTGGAAAATATATTACTATAAAAGGCAGTATAAAATAAATACAAGTATCTTGATCTTGATTCTTCCAATTAACATTAAAAGTATTTTTTATTTGTGATGGCCTTAATTCTTATTCCGATAACCTATTTTGACTCTCTGCATTTTCCCCAACTCACTGAACTGTATTTCTTTAATATTGAAAAACATTTTGATGGATGTACTTGTTATTCGTAAATTAATTATACAATTTCATGCCAGTGGGGGACATTTTTAAATGTAGTTTCATTTTCTTTAAATCTAAACAACAAGATAGATCTACATGTGAATATGAATGTGACTCGCTTGTACCTGTATTTTGTATTTGTGTTTTTAAATGACTTCAATGATTTGGTCAATGGTTATGATATCCATACAAATGATTTGTCAAATCCAGGCCTACCACTCACAGTTTACTGATGCCCAGCTAAAGATAGGGAACCTGGCCCTCCTGCCTCTTAGGACCAAGTTTAGAGGACCAGCGCCGACTAACAGCAGTAAGTTAATGATGATACTAAAGACCATATCCAATAAAAATACAACTTTATATCAGTGGAAATCTGAATGAACATTTTTTTAAATAGAAATTTTCTCTCTCAGTAATATTGCATAAAAGCAAATGCAAACCCCTTTTCAATAGGGGTCAAATTTGCCGCAGATACGTTGACGACATGATATGCGGACCCAATTGGCTCACCTATATACAACTGAGGCGATGGGCCATGCTTAATTGCAAAGTCATTGTGAATATGCATACTCCACATCAGATGACGCCCAATTTTCAAAGCTTTAGATTACAACTTTTCAGAGAGCTGTTACTCCTCTGCTGGACACTAAAATGCCATATACTTGATATTATTGCTATTTATGGCTTATAAGCTTTCCATTGATATCCAATTCATCTATTTCTTTAATATTCTGGGTTTTTATGCTTGATACATCACTGATGTCTCTTCTGGGATATGAATATATGATCCTGGCTTGCACGTATCTGATCTCACTCTCCAGGTACCAATAATGCTTCCCAAGGGATGTGGAGGAGACCTTGCCTTCTCATCCATTACGCCTCATTTGTGAAACTCGATCCCTTCCTTTCTTTGTGAAAGTGATAGTCTAGAACATTTCTAATCATGCCTCAAAACTTGCCTGCTTCCGCAAATGTATTTTTAATGACTTGAATTGGAGGAGCCTGCGCCTTTGAATGTTTTAAAAAAACCAACAAACTATGGCTCCATATAACTGCTTCAAAAAGCTTCAGAGCTTCAAAACATGAAGAGGTCCCACTTTGTACATTTTGAAATAACCACTCCTACAGCGATAAATAGCCTTTGTTCCCCTTTTCAAAGAATACTTCCACCTGTGTATCATGGAGCGCACTGCTTGTGCATGAATGAATAATGATTACATAACTTTCATGAGCACGTATCCGGTATTTTGTCTCTGTGTACCGTATTTCATAATTTGTTCTGCAATGACCTTTATCTGCTCATGCTCAGACTGCAACCGTGAACTGGCTTATTTGCCAATAAACTGCTGACGTATATTTTAGTCATTCAGACCTTCATTGTCTTTCTTCTTTTCTAAGGTGACGATAGTGACATCATTGATGAAGCCCTTACCTATTTCAAGGCAAATGTTTTCTTCAAGAATTTTGAAATCAAGGTAAGTTAAATTAATCAATCAATCAACCCGTCAATCAATTGATCGATAAATTCACGTTCTATCAATCAATAAATGGATAGGTAGATATGTAAAAAATCCATACTGAAGTCTGAATTTAATTGGTTAAAATCATAACTATATTCACCTGTTAAACTTTGCAACAATAAAAGAATTCTTTTTCATTTGATAAAATTTAATAAAATAGACTTAGTTTCCTCACTGAAAATTGATTGTGGATGCATCGTTTTTTTATATAATACTTCAAAAACTGGAACAAGAATGACATCTGAAAGGGCCTTGCTTATGTTGTTTTACTTATTTTCAGGGATGAGATTCCTACGCCAGTTCCTTTGAGATTAAAAACAAACAAACAGATATTTCATTTTTTTTTTTTTTTTTTTTTTTATCTGAACAATGTTTCAGAGTCCCTTGATGTAAGATGGGGTAGTAACAATTATTTCTGAAATTAAGTATTTAAATGCAAGGAAAAAGTGTCCTTTTACGTAAATATATGCTTAAGTTTTCTGCGGAAAGGGGGCATGGTTCCCTTTACCCCGCCAGGTGCGTTGCCACCGGACCTCCATCCAATCTTCCTCCATTTTGGGAATTTCTCTGTTTCATCCCTGTATTTCCTAAATGCTAATTTTGTTACATCTCAGCAAAGACAGTTTTTTTTTCCCCCTGAAGATAATTTTGTTTGATCAAATTGTATTTTGACAGAGTGATGCTGACAGGGTACTGATCTACATCACATTGTACATCACAGAATGTCTCAAGAAGATGCAAAAGGTAAGTTGAAACTCCCAATGAAGTCTTTCCCCTTACTCTGCATTCTGATTACTGCGTTCAGACTAGTGGAATTCTTCGTATAGCTGTACGATTCTCGTATACTGTAGCTATACAGGTAGTAATTACATTTTGCCTGGTCTGAACGTTATATAAAGAAACGGAGTCTGGTTAATTCGGACCTGGAGACAACTCGGCCCGCTGCAAAAAATGGTCAGTTTTGCAGGTTTAGGGTTAGGTTGAGGGTTATGGTTAGGTTTAGGATTAGGATTAGGGTTAGAGTTAGGGTTACGGTTAGGGTTAGTGAACATTGACCACAAAATTACAGTTTTTTGCAGCGGGCTGAGTTGTCCCCGGGTCCGAGTTAGCCCGGACTCAAAGAAACGTATAGTAAAAATCACGTTTGAGTATCGTTTCAAATGGAAACTCGATAAAGAATCAGGGGTCAATTGTAGGCTGAATGTTTTATCGTATGAAAAAAACATATTGGGCAGGGCTTGTAATGGCTATTTATGAAAAAGTACATAAGAGCAATGATCAAATTAATTCCACCGACTGATGTCTCTGGTTATTAGTAACATGTTGGCACTGTTTATACTTACCAGTCAGTCTACTGATTGTATACATTTACAGTGAAACCTGTGTAGAAAGACCACTCCATGGAGACAAGCAAAACAGTCCATTAGGCAGGTGGTCTTTATGAACAGGTTCTGTCAATACACTGTACTACATGTTCCTATGAAAAGCACTGTCTAAGCAGGGATGTCTCTGGTTTAAAGGAAACAAAATTGTGATCGTTACATCGATGGGTGGTCTTTCTATACAGGTGGTTTGCTTAATCACATTTTACTGTAATTTATATGTTGTCTCACTCCGTTTATCATTCTCTCAATTTGTTTCCCCTCACCAGTGTGCCTCTAGGAATGAGGCTCAGAAAGAGATGACCTCTCTAGCCATCGCTAAGTTCAGCATACCCGGTGAAGCAGGCTTCCCTCTCAATTCCATCTACCTGAAACCAACCAATAGGGGAGAAGAAGGTACAGTGAAACCTGTGTATAAAGACCATTCAATGGTGACCAGAGAAGTGGTTTTTATAGGCAGGTGGTCTTTATGTCCAGGATTCCTTTTGAAATACAGTGAAAATCACTGTTCAAGTGAAACAAATTGTGTTTTTTTATTGACAGGTGGCCTTTCTGTAGTGGTGGTTGAAAAAGCGGGTTTACCTATATTACCAACATCCTTCCCCAAAAAAAGAGTCGGAGGGGGGAGGGGAAGGGGGGAGGGGGGGGGGGGGGGAGGAGATATCCTGGGAGAAATTGTCATTCCGGTAGTTGTCCTAATATGACCTAGGATATTTGAGGTTGTCTAAATGACAAGAAATTGAGTTCATATTTTTGAAAGTCATACAACTGTACATACTGCACATATGACTACATACACATATCATGAAGGGTTGGTCCAAACTTTGAATTGAAATTATCTGTCACCTGATGATAACTTGACCTCCTCTTAAATGTCCTTTTTCTTCCTCTTCACATCCCCTTCACATCCCCAGACCAAATGAGGGCCTACGTACAGCAGATTAGGCAGGAGACGGGCCAGCGTCTGGTAGACAAGGTGATGGATCCAGCTACGAGCAGACCAAGCAAATTCTGGATGTGCTTTACCAAGAGAAAATTCATGGACCGAAGCCTCTCTGGCCCAGGACAATGAACAAGACAAGAATAGATATAAGGGCAATTCCAAGGTATTTTGTCCCATGCATTACCGACCACATCTAAAGATTTCAGTATCTGATGACCTTATCGAGCTGATAGCCATATAAGAGCTTGAATCAGACAAAACATCAAATAGAATGATGTTTTTTGTCAAATTATGTTCACAATTCCTTATTACAATTCTGTAATATTTGGTAACATACGGGACATACCTTGGACTTGTTCATAACCGCTTATTCATGAGAGACACGCATAGTGCACACACACACACATGCATGAGATCAACTCCATATTGGTAAAACAAAGTATTATTTTTGTTAACATTCTAACTGATGAATTATACAATAATTGATTAGGGGTTGTTATGTACGATTCTGTAGTTATTGTTGTTATTGAGTTTTGAAACCAGGAAAAAAAAAAGACTATTGACTAATAGTTGTATCAAGGATTCTTCTTGTATGATGGTATTAAATGGAAATGAAGCATTTGAGGTTTTGAACACAGAGCTTTCCCATGTGACATGCATCTAGAATTAAAAAAAGTTATTTACTGCATCAGCGAGAAGAGAAGCCAAATTATTCACTGTGTAATTGAAGTGCTACTTAAAAACTGTTACAAACAGGAAATAGAGAAGAACAGATATGTATACAATGGTGCAGTAGTCTTGCATCTCATGATACCAACTTTCATGTCAGAAATCTACATTCCCTGTACATTAGTTGTGCACTTTGTATGTCTCTCAAATTTAAGCTATACTAAATCATTTTATATTGTCATCTTCCTTCATGTATTATTAAATAGCCTTTTTTATTGCAGAAAAATAACCAAGATAGTCGGATAGCTAGTTTTGCGTTTATGGTATGAGAAAAGTGAATAATGCATTCTTTAGTGAACGTCAATGCAATGTAGTTGACACTCGTGCATGACTTGGGAGATTTGGAACAGTGTCTATTAGGACAAGTTAGATAGTTGAATATAATCAAAATAAATAAACACAATCCCAGTACATGTGTAACAAAATAACTTGTAACACTTGCCTTCCGAGACAACAATATGTTTGACATGGTTCCATAGATCTTTTTTTTTAAACGGTCAGTAAAGAGTACATTTGGCATATAAATTGCGGATATTAGAACTTAAAGAATAAAAGAAATCAGAGAATGATATGTGTCATATGAACATTATTATATAAGCATATGTGTATATTACTATTGCTGGTAATCACAATGTATAATGGAAAAAGCTTTTTTATGATGTGCAACAGTTTATATACACAAATTACTCCCCATAGATCTGTAACTACTACCTTTTCTTGCTTCCATTATTATTTCCCTAATGTCATTCCAGTTAGTTATGAATCTATTTTTGTTTAAATCACATATGCCTCTAGTATGTTTATCTCTATTCACTTTTTATCACAAAATTAGTTACAGTTTTGTAATTAACTGATATAAACTCAAATAGGAATGCTTTAACCAAACAGTGAAAGATTTATCCAAATTGTAGTCAATTTTTTCAGGATTCATCATTGTATATTTGCAGTGTCCGACAGTGTAGAGAGCACACTTTGAAGAAATTCATTTTATGCCAACTTTGTCAATTTCTGATCACTGACAAGCATTGTCATCCATGATGAAGGGGGAGGGACCCCAATTTTTGTTGTGGTAATAAAATTACGTAGTTGGCATAAAATGCATTTCTTCAAAGTGCTGTCAAATGTTATTACATTCTTGAGCAAGCAGTATAATTATCATTATAAGTAGAGATTAGTTACTTATTTGTACAGACATCTCTCCACATGTGGGTGATAACTTATTTTTCAAAATTGTATTAATATATTAATCTCAATTATTTTGTATCAATGAAAGGAGAAATAAAGCACCAGTGAAGTATATGTAAGGTACACAAAGCTAAAGTACACACTCATTTTTATTATCTTGACCCCCTCTATAAAATATTGTTGGATTGAGGTGCAAGTGTCCCTTTATAGCTATGTTTGTTGGCATTATTTATCATCATAGTCACAATGGTAGTCGTATGTCCTTTTCATTATTGCCGTAGTTATAAGAAGAAGAAAGAAAAAAGGAATATATGTATCATGATTATAATGATAATGAAATGGATGCTGGATATGTAAGTCACTGCATTGTAGATTTTCTTAAAATATTGCAAATTAAATGTACACTATTGTACTGATTGCTATGTGAACATGTGGTTGATATGTCTCACAAAGTGAGAGTGCATGGGAGGGTAAGGGGAACCAGAGAGAGAGAGGAGCTGGGAGAGAGAAGAGTTAAAGCAAAGACAAAGACAGGGAGTGAAAGCGAGATGGGGGTAGCAGTGATAGAGAAACGGAGGGAGAAAATGGGTATGGATGGGGAGGGGGGATGGGGAGAAGGGTGCCTGGGAAATATTGAGGGGGGGGGGGGGGTGTAAAAGCAGCTGGCGACAATGTAGTCTGTATAGGAAGAAGGGAGAGAGATAAGTTGTAAGGGAGGCCGAGACACTAGTACCGGTAGTCAGTTTCTGGTTCTGGACATAAGAAGAAACTTGGGCGTTAGTTTAGTAGGGTCTACTAGTATATGAGAATAATTTGAGACACCTCTCAGGAATGTATTCTGCTAAGTGTAAGTCCACACACCAGAGCCATCTTTTTTTCTTTCTCCATATCCCTCTCTTGCATCTTTAACCTTCTTTTATGACGTCATTTTATCTGTCGCCTATCAAAATTGGTCTTAATTTCTCTTCCTCGTTTCTAGAAAATTTAGAAGAAAAAAATATGAATTAAAGCTTTCGAAACTGAAAAAATCAGCCTAAACAGGAAAAAAACTAAATAAATTGACCGACTGACCCAGGTGCTTAGGCAATACAACAACATCTTATTTGCTAGGCCTCTAACACACAACTTTCTTTCCAAGATGTATTTGAGCATATTCGCATTATGCATAAAGTTTTAGAATAGTAGACAAAGAATATTGTGATAAATATAAAAACTGTTTTTAAATTTCAAATTTCGAAAAATGAAAGTACGTTGTGTTACCCAAAAGACAATAGCAAAACGATAAGGATCTGGAGATATCGGGGTTCGAACCCGAGGCCTCTCGCATGCAAAGCGAGCGCTCTACCGCTGAGCTATATCCCCTTGCCTGTCCATCAAGGACATTTATCTTTTATATAATGTATATCTTATGTTTTACTTCACGATATTTCATAAATTAGGAAAATATCCTATATTTTGAACCGATGTGGCCACATTCAATTCTTAAATTACATTTACAAAATTACAGTGTATACATCTCTTTTTATACTGTGAATTTTACCATTTTATCACGCACTGAGCAACGGTCAAAGGTCATCAACAGCGTTCATCGAAACGGTTTACACGTTCCCACTCGTTTCGATTTGTGCTGGTTTTGATTATTCAATGACATGACGTGAGTGAACTGCCGATTATTTTTGTTGATTGAAGAGATGGGGCCTTATCAGAGCGAATTCACAATTATATTTTAAACATGTTACTCTGATTATGGATGATAAACCACCACCTAGTAGGAGGTCATCTGGACACAGTGATAAATCGAAGAAATCTAGTAAAAAGAAGAAGAAAAGCAAGCACAACAAAGACCGCAACAAACGAAGCCCGGACGAAACAAATTCAGATAGTGCACTGGAAACGAGTAAGAAATTGTTTGTTTTATTGAATTGAAAAAATATTTATTTAAAAAACATCAACATGTGACAGATTGGGACTTAGTGAGTATGACATACAAATGTCATTACACTTTGATTGAGTAATAATTGATTAGATCTAGATGATAGATCTAGACTAAGTTAAGACAAGTTTGATGTCCGTTAAAAATTTGTGGAACAAAATGAAACTTGAAACTTTAAAAAAAAGTAAACGCCACGGTGTAGTATAGTGTAGGCCTAAACTGAGTAACGAAGGCTCCTTCTTCTTCGCATGGCTTCCTCCTTCGAGAACTGCAGTTGGTGTGTGTGTGTGTTGTGTTTCTACAGACGTGTATCAATTTTTAATTACATGTAGATATGATTATTTACGTCTGGGGACCGACCTTTAATTACGTCGCCATCCGAAAGACGTGACTCAGTTTCGAACCTACGGCTACGTCCTCGGCCGAATTAGTTTGTAACTTCCACTGTAAGCTGGATTAAAGGCTCACGCCACAAGGCCTAGTGCACATGTTTGTTCTATTATATTGCATATAAAAAGAATTGGGGAGTGTACAGACAGTATCAAACATCACATTGGCAGTGAAACGTTTAACGATAACGAGGAGGTTAAGATCGAGTAAGACAGAGGAAAATTGTGAAAAAAAGAGGGGTTAATCTAGTAAGAAAGTGAGATGTGTAGGAGCCAATTAACATAGCCATGGCATAGGTTTTGTAAAGCATTCACCCTTCATTATGTTGTTACAATGATGCCTCTCCCAGCATCTTGACGAGTGAGCGAGAAAATTGTCTCCAGGCATAGTGTAGAGTGGGCACTCACAATCACCCACCACATACATGGTGACCACATGGATGACTGTCTCTGCAGTTCCTCCACAGACACAGCAGGGGCTCTTTACTTGGTCGATGATGGGTATACAAGAGGTGGAGGGGTATACACCGTTCAGTTGTTGCGCCTTGATATGAATTGCCTGTAGCTTAGTCTAGGTGGGTGAACTGTTGATAGGAGAAGTTTATGAACATGGTCATGGTCGTTGGATAGGAGCTGAATAGAAGACTTTGAATTTACAGCTTCTTTTGTGAGGTCAGCTCTCAGCTCTTCCATGGCATTTCTCACCACCAGCTTCCAGGTGTGGGGAGGAAGTGGAGAGCTGATAAGTTCTTCAAGAGGGGGGAGTTGGTATTGTGTGAGCTAGTCATCTAATCTCTTGGATCGTCGTCTGGCTCTCATGCATGACTTTCGTTTTGCGTGTGGGTTCGAGTCCCGCGCTGGGCAGTCAAAATGCAAAAACAATTGTTGCAGCTTTGAGGTAAGCGCGTCCCTCCCCTCTCTTCTTGATGCAGTCTTTATAACGTTTGTAGGAGAGTCACACCCTATGCTCGTTTAAATTACGCTACACTACTCGCAAAGAGTAGGGTGTAAACCGGGTGTTAAGTGTGCCTGCATACAAATCTGGTAATCTTTTTACAGATCTTCTTGATAGGCTGCATAGCCCTTTGAATGAAAGAAGAAAAAACTTGGTGATACTTACATGTAAATGATATTCTTATTGCTCACTCATCTGGGAAGTTTTACTTGAGTAGATCACTCGAGTAGATCCATTACAAAATGCATACCCCTGAAACATGAGCAATGTTAAGTAATAAATAAATTATTTTACTTTGCGACTATGTAGAATACTGTTTTGTGTAGAAAATTAAAAAAATATGTCCAAACTTCGCTGAAATGTATTAAGAAATAATTAGAAATGTGCCATTCGATCCAATATTTCTCATATTCTACACAAAACAATATTTTACACAGTTGCAACAAAAAAGAATTAATCTATTACATGAGCATAGCTTATGGACCCTTTCATTTTGTTGATCAAATTTGTACATACACATGTACATGAAGGCACAAGGGCATCCCCCCCTCCGTTTATTCACCGGCTGGCTGATTCGCGGCTAATATATTGGGCAAAAGAACACCGCCCCTTAAAAAATCCTGGCTATGCCCTTGTAGAGGCATACATAAGGAACAACTCAACTTGAATTTATATATGGACATATAATTAGAAAGTTGTGAGCTTGTAACATCAGGATTGCAATTTCAAATTTACAAATCAAATATAGTTTGAAAGCTATTTTGCTAAACTCAAGCTCTGGCCAAATGGCTCTCCAATTTTTAAAGATAGATTTCAATAAAACGGAGTTGAAGCTAGCCTTGATTTGGAATTCTGTCACACGTCAGACAAACTAAACTTCATATGATGCATTCTGGAACCGATTGTAGTCAATTAATGATAAACAGATACATGCATAATGTAAACAAATGTTATTTTACACCTTGCGTGGTCATCACATGTTATCTGTCATGTACATTTGTAACATTGACAGTCATGAAAAATTATAAACTACTCTTTGGTGATTTCCTTTTTGCAAGTATTGGAATCGTGATATACTTGTTGATGTCACTAATATGAATCCATTTATTTAAGTTACATTTACATGTATATTTGATTTATTAATTTATCTAGTTATTCATTCATTTATTTATATATTAATTAATTTATTTATGTATAATTATTTATTTATTTATTTACTTATCGTATACTTATCATTCATTCATTCATTCATTCACTCAACTATTTAATTTCCAGGAACAAAACATAGAACAATAATAATTTTGATAGTGTTCATAAATTAATAATAACAAGAACAACAAGCAATTCTGGGGATTGCCTACAAGAAACTTCATTTTCTGTTTAATTAACTCATTGGTTGTTTAAAAATGGCAAACAGACCATTAACGATAAATACATAAATACACAATCGAGCATGTACATGTACAACACGAAAGAAAAAAAATCATCACATGCACAATATTTGTCTTGCTTCTTCCTTCTTCCCCCTTTTCCCTTTTCCTTCTTCTTATCTGTTTTACTTCTCCTTGTCGTTTCGTGGTTGTTTGTTGTTTTGTAATATTGTCTTGTGTTTTCCAAGTCCTCGTAGGCAAAATTTGAAACAATGATTTGTTTTCTTCTTCTGGGGGGATCCACAAACTACAAGCACCGCTTTTTAGTGGATCCCCCCATTTCCTCAGAAATTAAGAATTTCTTGGTCATTTTTTTGTGTGCAAAGTGTATTTGTATAGTTTCCAGAAAAAAATTAATATCTTTGTTTACCTTTCTGTTGGAAATGAAATAAGTATAATATTGGAGATAAAATGCATTTGTGCAAGAACTTGATTCTACATTTACAAGTCTGAGGATAAATAGAGGTGACTTCACAAATCTGGATTAAGTTTACACAAATTCAATTCAGGTCAGACAACTCAATCAAGTAGATTGGATAATTATTTTTGAAAAAAAAATTGATATTAATGAGATGTAGAATCGGTAAATTAATGAGGAGTTTTTAATCAATGGTACTTTACAGTTTACAAGCTATCCAAAAGAAAACTCTATCCTCAACATCCATTAAAGGATAGTCCAACCCTTGAAACACGTTCATTTCAACATTTGCATGAAAGCAGAAAGATAAGAGAAATAGAATGGCGCGAGTTTGAATTAAATTTGACCAATGATAAGAAAGTTATGAATGTTTAAAATAAGAGATCACCGAGTCTATGGGAATCTTAAATTGTCAGTTTGGTCAGTGAATTGTGACGTATAGCCGCGGATAACTCCCCGTTCGCCGTTTACAAAAATATATATATATTTTGTTCTCCTAAGTGCACTCCACCTTGGGGCCCTACTAAAAATAGTTAACTATTTCTGAATCTTGTATTCATTTGCAGTGGCAGATCCAAGGGTGCACCAGGGGGACGGGCAAAGAGAGAGAGAGAGAGAGAGAGAAGAGAGAGAGAAGGGGGGGGGGGGGGGGGGGGTGTAAGAAAAAAATAAAATAAATCATGGGTCATATATATTTCTAAAAAAACTTGTCACAGTATTTTCGGACTTGTCCCCCCCCCCCCCCCCTCCCCACCCTTCCAGAGAATCCTTCATCCATCTCTGAAATATGGGCAAAAAGCATCCATGACATACGGACATTGGACAATAAATGAATTATTTGAAACGAATATAACGCGCAGCATTGTTCAGTGTTCACCAATCCCACTCCCTCTTTCTGTAAATCCTTCTGTTCACGCTTTATTCACGACTTGTAAGAGCTACACTTGTAACTCTTAACCCTAAATAGGAATGATTATAAAAAGCTTCCAGTCTCCACAACCTTAAAAACCTTAAAAGAGCACAGAGTTTGTATTCAAATTGAGATATCGATGGAGGATAAGCCTATTTAGATTATTGATCATCTACTTATCTTATGCCGTCCGCGGCTCAGAAAGTGTGTCTTTGAAAATACGTTTACTTAAAATAAAACTGTTGCTGGAGGCATTTTCCTTTCCTTTTTCTTTCATACGAAATCTGTAACCCTTTGTTTGGCGACAAAAAGCAGTAATCGCGACCCTTGTTCGTCCGTTATTTACTAACTCCATAGTGCTTACGCAATGCGTCGCACCGGGGGAACACGTTTGTACAAGGTTTCTTATTCAAGGCACAGCTTTCAATTCTTGAAGGGGATTTGTCTTTTATTCGGACTGATATCGAAGGTTTGTTTTGTCCCGAAAGCAAACATCTCAAAATCGCTTCTGGTGTTGAAACCGTATAAGCACCGTTATTCAGGAGAAAACAAAGTATATACGCTCAGAACAAGGATGCGCCATCTCCTTCAACATACAGATAAAGATAGTATACTCCCATTCGTATCGCAGAAACGGGCAGTGATGAAATCCTCGTCAATTTGTCATGTTGTCATGAAATCAGTTCGGGAAATGGATTAGTCTTTTAATGGATTTGTGCTTATCAACTTAACATTTATTATTTGTAAAACATTTTGTCCGATTCTTGAATGCGGTGCAATTTGGAGATCCACGGTAGACTGCAGTTGGACGCAAATGCACCATTTGAGCTCGTCACCCTTTTCCATGGACTGTCGTCACGTAACTCCTTAAGTCTTGAGTATACATATTACATGGATGGTGTCCTACGTTCGTGTTTCTGGACTCTGAACGAACATGTGCATGACGTATTCAAAGTCTTGATTTATTTCTGAATTGTATGATCTACATTCCTATTTTCGAGATAGACATGTGAAGACATTATCTGAAACCTCGTCTCAGACTCGTTGTGTTTAAAGATTTGTTGAAGCTATTGTACATCTTGTTTCCAACTTAGAAGACATGTGTTTTCGGCGAGATAAAGACAAATTTGACAGCTCACCCAAGACTCTTGTATGATGTTTTCGTGTTTGACAATTTGTGTGAACTTGTAAATCTTGTTTTCAATTCGGGACATACATGATTTCGAGATTAAGACAAAATCCAACAGCTAACCTCGTGTGTGTTTGCACTCGTCAAGACAAATTTGAAGAAACAGATATTGTACATTTTTTCATCGTTGGGATTTAATGTGAAAATGTATCTTTTGAAGTTTAAGACAAAATCTGGCAACTCAGTTTGGTTTCTTTTATCATACTGGTTGAACGAGTAAAATCAGTTGTTCGTGGACCTCGAGACGTGCTGAACAAAAAATACAACTCATAAGGTCATAAGACGTCATGAGATGCCTCGCTTTGGTAATTTGATGTCGGCCTATTTTTATATTCATAAACAAGTTGTAAACACCTGCCCCTTTTTCATGTCAGACCTGGTCATTTTTAAAAGGTGAACATTAAACCATCTTAACAAAGCGGTCATCACAACCTTGGCGGTTACTCTGCGGTTCACCGCATCATGTTCGACAACTCTGCTCTCCCCCAGCCAGGCATCGATAATCAATATCTTTCACAAAGCGTATCAACAGCATGATCACATGGCATTGGAACAGCCATTGTCTCCAGGAACATTTTGATGATTGTTTCGTGGTTTTTCGTCTGGAGAGTTTCTATAGATCCCTTTGCTTGGGACTCGTCACCCGTAACATTAGATCACGTCGATATTGATTCGTGACAAGATGGAGATGGAACATTATTCTGACAATTGTTGTTTGGTTCTATAAATGAAGTCATGTACGTGGGCTGTTTTGCTACTTGGAACATGTACATGCATCCGCATCAATACTAACTGAGTCATTCTGTAGTATAGCTGTCCGTCTGTACAGGTGTCACCTCTTGCTTATATTCTGTTGTATGGTGCCGTAAATCTCCGAGTGCCGGTTGTAATTGTTTCGATTTGTCTTTGTCTCTCCATTATCACACTTCAAAGAAGCTCACCGCTCCTATAAACTTATTTGATTAATAAACAATGAATTGGATCGTTGTGGTATTTTGTAGTGAATGTTTTATCTCTAAAATTTCATTGGCAAATCGGCATACGGATGATCGCAGCTTCCATCGGATATGATATAGGAACCCGGTGTGATGAGTGAACAACTAAAAAGTCCGATTTGTGAAACGCTTTGGACTGTTGCTGAACTCTGACAGTTCAGAGCAGATATATTTGTTTATTTATACGGGATATCACAGTAACTGACTCAGGATACTTTTATTTCGCAATGCATTTGATATGATGTGTGTTCTTCGATTACGACGATGATGCCGAAAGGAGAAGACACGGAGCCGCTGCAGCTCCCGGTCATTGACAATGATTTCCTAGTTGCTCTACCCAAGAGAATTGAAGGATCGAGTCCTCAATCTAACTCAGCCTCTGGTCGTTCGAATGGCCCTCCACGTCCCAAAGATGATCTTAATCAAAGTGCGTTGAAATCCTCTACGTCTAGACGATATCATACTGTACATGCCATACAAGTGTTTATGATATTTTACTAGCTGGTGGTATTTCCTCAATATGGCGGTACATAATTATATAGGCTTACCCCCATCCGTTAAAAAAAAATGTTCGTACTTAAGGGTGGATTGACTTGTAGCCTGCGGCAACGCAGCCGTCCCCTCCATTTTCTTTGTTGTTGGTGTTTTTGTCAATTTCCCCATTCTTATTTTTTTCAACCATTGATATCTATGTCGCGAGAAAAAAAATGAGTATATCCTCATTTGTATTCACATGCATAATGATAGTTTGCCTAAACGAAAACAGTTGTAATAATAATCGTATTGCTTTAAAAGTTGATACTTCTAAGTGGGATGCCAAGAGACGAACATGTACATGTATATTCCTTGTTTAAATATTAATTTACCCTCGCTAGATTGAATATTTGGTACAAAACAGTGTGATGCATTCTCATATGCCGTATCTCTCTGCGCTACCTTGTAAAATGACTTTTACATTCGCTTATTATAATAATTTTCGTCTTGATATGAAGTCAAGACTCCACACTATACACGTGCTCACTAAGTTTTATGGTGTTAATGTGATTTTTGTCAATTCAGATAATTCGTCATGACAGAAAATTACAATTGTAAATGTTTGATGTCAGAGGCAGTTGCTCATTGTAAAAGTTTGACGCTTAGAAGCAGTTGCTCAAAATGTTTAAATTTTTATGTAGATGTATAACTTTTCTTTACATCATATTTTTTATTTGCAGATCGAAATCGGATAACGCCAGACAACCGCGTCAATAAGAAAAACGGTTCACTTTTGTCGCGCCCTTCACAATCAAACAACAGCAAGTCCCTCACTTCGGTGTCCATTGGAACTCGAAAGAGCAATAGCAGCAGCGGTTCGCAGAACGAATACCTGGAGAAATGCGTCTCGGACATTTTCGACAGGCAACGGCAACCTTCGGCGCTGTCCGTGCAGAGGAGTGGCAGCGGGAGCTCACGAGCGACCACCGAAGATGGTCGGGGATCTTCGGAACTGGAGAACGAGGTGGATAATGTTTCGGCAACCCTCGACGAGTGTTTGAGATGGGACAATCCGTGCTCGAATCCCGAGGATGA
The DNA here is from genome assembly GCA_035222895.1 of Strongylocentrotus droebachiensis. NCBI lineage: Eukaryota > Metazoa > Echinodermata > Echinoidea > Camarodonta > Strongylocentrotidae > Strongylocentrotus > Strongylocentrotus droebachiensis. The sequence goes on along the minus strand of JAVYIG010002539.1, from coordinate 64,519 downwards.
AAAAGAGAGGATACGGATTTACAAGGTGAATCGAAGGAAAAGGTATCTGATGGATATTGTGAAGCAGAGACGGGATAAAGAGGGTGTTCTGAAATTCGCTGTCGAACTTGCGTCCCTGGATCCGGGAAGCTAGTAGAAGATTCGCGCGCATTTTATTGTACTGTAAAGCACAATCAATGTATGCAATGTCTTCCGTGGAATCACAAAATGGAAATAACCTTTGTGTTAATTTTAATGTATTTATTTTATTTTTTGCGTCTTGAAGTGGCATTTAGAGTTTTAGACTAACGAAGAGTAGATAAATGAAAGACTACATGTTGCACGTGAAAATATGAAAGAAAAGTTGGAACTTAATGGAATTATAAAAAAAATCCATTATTCAGTAAGATAAGATAAGATATTTATTCGTCTTTCTAGTTTCTACGCTTCAACTACACGTACATAACATCTGGAAGGCTTCGTCCAGTCCACGTGACCGATTAGGCCACGTGACCGATTAGGCCCATTAGGCAGTCATTTCGTTCTTGAAGGCTTTTCCGTAACGTTTTATGTGGATTCATCGGCCAACAGCCAATAGGACCGACACTCCACAGGACCGACACTCCATAAGACCGAGAGCCCACACAACCGACAGGCTACACGTTTGAGACATATACGTCGGTCTCTTTTGATTTTCAACAACTTTTCTGAGGTTTCATGATACCAACGCTGTCTGTCACGCAGGATGTCGGTCTCATGAGCTATCGGTCTTCTGAGTCCCGTTTCACAAAGCCTTTTTTTCAATGATAGTATGTCAAATCTGTTGTTAACCAATCAGAAGCAAGGATTTCACTCGCTTATAACAAAAACTTTCATTTGTCACTGATGACAAGTTTTGTGAAATGGGGCCCTGGGATGTCCCGATTCTGGATTATTCTGTTCTTGAAACAAGTGTAGTGGTTTGAAGAAAATGATGTAAAGCTTGTAGATCATAGTGTTTGATGGGTTATTTCATTTGAAAGGTTACGGATGGATGTTTTATTCATTTCTGTGACGTCTTGGCTTGTGTGTGTGTGTTTATTTTTTTCACCGAGAAATAAGCGTATTTTGCTGTGAAAAGTGCCAATGTATTTCTTCAATCAAATTTGAAATAACATTGATAAAGTATTTATTCAGGATTTTATGATAGATGTTTAAATTTTATTCTATGTATTGTACACATGAAGAACGAGAAGGGGAAATTGTTAAGTAGTGTTTTTAATATACATATAGATGCATGTTTTCATCCTGTACCGGTACAAATCGGTGCCCTTGTAGGTGCAAAATAGAGCCGTGTAGGTTCCACCTTTACTGCATTCTTTGGAGCCAAAATTTAATCCTCCTTAGGCCGAACGTTACCCCCTGGCTCATTGAGGTTTCCTCCCGGGTGAAAATTTACATCTATTATAAAATTTAAATTTGCACCCTAATTTAGGAGTACCTCTGTTGTACCGTTTGGGATGTAACTTTGAACTATTGTTTCAATACGTTAAAAGTAACACATACATGCATGCCTCCTCGGAGTTTAGCATGTAAACGATTTATGCACGATTTGCTAGTAATTTGCCAAGAACAAATAGCACATTACCCTGTAGCCATTTATTTCATGCCCTAGACGTTACAGATTTTGTTGCAATGTAATTTATACCCTTAATGTTGCTGATTTTGTTGAAGAAGCCAAGCTCTGAGTAAGATTTTGAGCAATCTTCTCACTCTTGTTTTAACATGTTCATGGATATTTGTTCTGTTTTATCATTTTATGTTGTCTAAATTGTTGACGTTTTGTTTGAATGTGCAATACTTTACCACCTTGAAATTTACCGTTTGAAATTTATGCGTGAACAAATGTTTATCCCACATCCAAGTTTATATTGTCTTTCCGTTTATTCGTCCATTCTTAAAATACTACTTCCGCACAAACATAAATTATGCAGAGGCAAAGATTTTCGTACAAATTTGGTTCACAAGGTCCTTATTTATTGTCCATGCAAAGCAGTGGAAACTTGCAGCATCTTCGTGAAAACTGGTGCAGCTCCCTCTAAGTTGGATCGATTACTAATAATGGCTCTCTTATCATGGCATAATCATCGCTTTTGAATTTTGACCTTGTCCTTTATTTTGATCTACTACACATTACATAATTGACTGAAAATCATTATGACAGATAGGGTATCAGTTTAAAAAGTAAACCACCCACTTACTAATGGTACCAAACATAGCTATAATCATGCCATGACAAGAGAGATACGTGTATATTCAATACATTTATTTCCGTTTGTTTCATTTGTCCGGGACTTAACGAGGGACATTTGTATCTATGTATTTGTATTTATGTAATTTCAATTCTTAATTATATGGTACCATAATTATGATACGATGGTGTCAAAGACATAGGATCGTCTTGAGCTTATAGTCTCCAGTTGAAACATAAACTACATGGACATAAATGTATAGAAGAAGAAGTTTTATTATTGAATGTGGTAATGCCCTGTATAGTTCTATTTTCTCCAGCACGAAATGTGGTAGAGTCTATTACGTTTGACATTTGTTTATCGAGAGATCGCTCCCTTTCTCCCTAAAGTTCACTATGTTGAAAGATAAACTACGAAAAGATGGCTCTGCTCTAGAAAGGTGTAGCTCCATCTCCGGTAAACCATGACCAGTTTCTTGGTTACGGATCTCAGAGTTCGTAGTCCCCTTGTCTCTCTCTCTCTCTCTCTCTCTCTCTCTCTCTCTTTCTCTCTCCACCCTGTTGTCTATATGTTGTTTTTTAATCGTGTGTCGATATTAAACAGTCAATACCTACCTCTATACCTGTGCCTTTTTTAAAATCCCATTTTGGGGTATATTTTATATTGGTATAAAATATTATGTCCTATATTAATATGTCACATTGTATTTGTATTTCAAATAAGTACATGTAGATACTGGCATTGGCATTCCTCTAAAACTTTATCTCTCTTATTTCTACATTGAGATTTGTATAATGTTCAAATGGATGTGCATTTACGTAATCGATTATCCATGCAAAGTTCATTGTATACATGAAATGAACAGCAGTTAAAGGTAAAAACCAGTATTGGAAACGCCCCAATTTCAAAAAATGAAATGGAAGCTCTTATTACCAATCATGTGAAAGAATATGTTTTGAATATTATACGACGATAACAATTTTGACGGGAAACCGCCTACCAATTGATATATTTGGTAAATTAGTATATCTATATACTGTTGAGAGATACAAATGCAGTGTCGCGCACGTGTACAGTGCTTCTAACTTTATGAAGACTTGGCCAAATTTCTTATAATTTTGATGATTCCAGAACCTTGCAGTACATCTATGCTAGATGATCAACCTTTTCTGATCGATTTCACAACGTTTCTTTCACTATGCAAGTGCATAACCATAACTGGTCTTTAGCTTTAAGGTGTACGCTGTGTACAATGCTGAATAAATGCCACAATGTGTCACACGAAAAAATTGCAAAGACTGTAGTTTTCATCATTTATTATTCGTTTCCATCACAAACAAATATTTACAATCTGCAGCATCATATACGATACAATTTATTATAACTTGGAAAAACACATCATCACGATCACATAAAGTACACACTAAATACTAAAAAATTGTATTTACATTATAATACACAATAAATTGCGAATGTATAGAAAACACAGACTATATCTATCTCTATAAACTTACTCCTTTTCTTTGAATTTTGAGAATCTCCTAAAATGATATGGTTGATAAAATAGTACGAAAGGCGTCTTTGCAACCGTGTTAGGATAATTTTAGAATGAGGAATATATATATTTTTTTTAATTCAAAATATCAGCCACAGGGATGTGGGGGAATAATTATTATGCGCTATCAACTATCTCGGACAAATCTTTTTCAAACTAATGAGGAAAAAGAATCAACCTCTTCACATATAAATAATTCTGTATGTTTTGCAATTTGTAATTCAGGCAGTGATGTTTTCTAACTGTAAAAGATTATCTGAATAAATTAAAGATTACCTATAGACTTTCTCCTAGAAATTCAATAATCATCAAAGTCTATGTTAGTGACGAACTATACAGGCAATATGATGTCGAAGACGAGTGATTTAAACATCCAGTCACGGGGCGGTAATAGACCTTTGGTACGACATAACTCAACATTTTCCTATCTCTCTACCCAAGAATTCAATGGGTACCGGGAGGGCGGGATTCCTTGAACGGTTAGAACACCGAAATCGGTAGCCTGGGTAGCGTCTCACGAAACTGTCATAAGTTTAAGTTCACCGACATCCCATTGAAACCCGTGTTAAACTTAATACACGCATTTCAATGGGATGTCGTTGGACTTGTACTTTTGACGGTTTCGTGAGACTTTGCCCTGGAAACCAGAGATACATTGGAGCACCTTGGGGATCTTGCGTGGTGGATCATGTGCGCTATAAACACATCCAATATTATTCCTATTTATGATATCATTACAGAGTCATGTACTTGTTATTCATATCTCGTTCTGATATGATATTTATGGAACATGGAATGGATTAATATTTCCTCTCTTTGGATGAACCGAGAATGTTTGAGCATACAGAGGAATGTCTCCATCTTGTTTCATACTCGAGTACAGGTGTGTAGATTTTTAGATGCTTTTCTTCGAGTGTGAAATAACTATCTTCACACTTTATAGGTTTATTTTGTATTCTTTTGTTTTCAAAAGAAAGAAAGTCTACACGATCATTTCAGTGAACGGGTGCATACAAAGTTGTGATTAAGCGTAACTGGATAAACACATGAAAGTAATTATTATTAGTTAATAATTTGTCATAGGATTTAAGGAAAACATGCCTGAAAGTTTCAGAAAAACAAGTTTACACTACTTGGGAAAAAAGAACAAAATAACATATAATTTTCAGAGGGAAATATATTTGGTTCATTAGTATACAGACATAAATAGTTCCAAGTCAAGAAATTTAAAAAGCAGAGGGGTAGTTTCAAAGTGACTAACGTTTGCATTGGATTATAGTCAGCCAACAAAGTACAAAGAAAAACAAACAATTGAATCTCAATGCAGAAAAAAGTAATTATTAGCGTAACATAATTTATGAAGGTATACATTGATATGATGGCAAACACAATTAAAAGTGAGTTGACCCGATATATTGCCCCAAGACAAAATAAGCATTGCATAATTAATTGAAGTTTAAATTTTATAGACAAACCTACGTCAGTGGCAACCTGTATATAAACCTCTATATAAAGACCACGTGTCTTTGAAGATCTCATTTTCCTCTGGACAGTATTTCTCTTGGAATCTGTATTCTGGGGAACCTGCATAGAAAGTCCACACAGTAATCTGCATGGACAGATCACACAGTGACCTGTAGGACTATGGAAGATTCACCTGCCTATAAAGACCGCTCTTCACTTGCGTGGTGTTTATATACAGGTGTCACTCTATCATCATTCGAATCTTTGAGTCATACCAATGCACTACATATTTCAGAACACAAGGGACATCACCCATCCTGCATGGGTACTAACAATGTTCCTTGTTAGTTACCTACTCCAGAGTGTCAAATGAAAATTATGATCAAAATTCCTCACACATCATTATTAGTCATTCTTTCTATCTCTTTTACCAATGCATCGGATGTGTCGACTCTCTTTTAGCATGTTTAGTGGAAGAAAAACAGTATATTTTCATGATTATTTCACCATCGGTTAAATATCCCAGATGTTGGTTGGTTACATGAAGATTAGAGAATACGAATGGATGTGGTTCGGTTATGTCCCAGGTCAAGTCTCCGTCGATCCACACATCCAACGTTCGAGCAAGCGACGGTGCATAATTTCACTCCATGAAAGAAATGACCTGATACAATATTATTCATAACGTCCACCATGATATTATGGAAATGTTTCATTACGATGGCAACACACATATTGGCCTGAATCAATTCACTTGCACGAATTTGACCGACACATAGTCCCTGGCCTCCATTTTGACGCCCACCTTGTACCATTTTATCGTCTCCTCGTCGTGGTGATCGACCTCGCTGACGAATGTCTCCCTCACCGATTGGGGGAAGACGAACACCTTAGTGGAGTACTGCTTGGGGTTCGGTGCGTTGAGTCGGATGTACACGGTCTCCCTGTACCGGCGGCGGCGGTACGAGCTATTGATGTAGCACTGTGTGAAAGTGCTGTAGTACCGACCGGGGTTGGTCTGACCGGGTACGAGTTGGACTGCGTCGCGGTAACGTCGGGGGTTCTCGATGTCGCACCGCATGCCTTCGCGGTATTCCTGGTGCGCGGGGATACGCGATACGGTGACGGACTCGGAGTACTCGGGGTTCTTGGGTTGCCGATGTAAGGACTGGATGTCGTCGGAAAGTTGTTCGGTGTCGTCGTCGTAGTTGTGAAGGTGGCCGTTACCGTTTCGGGACCCCAAGTGGAGCCGGCTGGCAGGCACCTCTGTCTCTGTAACCTCCTGCATAATGATGGAGAACAAAGTGTGGAAGATTGAATTTAATAACGAGATCATTAAGATGTGAATCGTGAAACCATACAAGATAGAAAATAAAAGACACGAGGCTTAAAACAAGGGCTTCCCTGTTATGTCACTATTATGTGCCATGGAAATATGGCAAATAATTATATCTTATCCTTTTGTTATTCTTCAAAATACACAAACAACGTACAGATAAGCTTATTCATGAACGTAATAATTTATTATTTTGTCAGTATCCTCGTCATATGGACCAAATTGGTGCGGAATTGTGTTGTTTTGTAGAAACATGGAGGAGGAAAACAACGAACCATATTTATTTTTGTAAGAGGAATAATTTGTCGATGGATGCGGACAGTCTTTATAGAGTCAGTCAATGTTATACAGTGACAAAGAAGCTGGTTGTTTGCACACAGTGAGTGTGATAAAGGAAGTGCGAGACCAATCCTAGTAATGGTCTTCAAAGATAATATCAAATAGAAGTTCAGTAAAACTCGATATTGAAAATTTAATGTCCTTTGAACATAACTTCATTATGATCAATTCAATTAATTGATCTCATATGATCATGATGACGGGGAAGTCATGTGGCCTACTCTGCTCTCTCTCTCTCTCTCTTTCTCTCTCTCTCTCTCCTTTTCTCTCTCTCTCTTTCTCTCTCTTTCTCTTTTTTTTCTCTCTCTCTCTCTTTCTTTCTCTGACTTTCTCTCACTCTCTCTCTTTCTCTCTCTATCTTTCTCTCTCTTTTCTTCTACTTCTCACGCAAAGGATGGTTATACCAGATGATTCTCTTTATGTGGCATACCATGACAATGGTTAAAGACAATTACAACATAGGCTAATCAAATTATCGGCATTATAGATTTCTATACACAGCTCAATATAATTCAGAGAAACATAACCCGATATTCAACCTTGGATACATTTTCATGTAATTACAATGTAAGTACATGTACATCAATCAATTTGCAGAAAACAATTAACAGACAAAGAATATAGTTGGCATGCAGTCAAAGAAACATAACTGTACATAATTATTAAAGGTAAAGACCAGTATTGGCAACGCCCCAATTTCAAAAAATGAAATGGAAGCTCTCATTACCAATCATGTGAAAGAATATGTTTTGACTAATACATGATGATAAAAAATTTGCCGGGAAACCGCCTACTAATTCATATATTTGGTAAATTTATTTCTCTCATGGTCTGGTGAGAGAGATAGGGTAGTCCCATATACATCTTTCTGTGTATAGTGCTTGTAACTTTACGAAGAATGAGCCAAATTTCTTATCATTTTGATGATTCCAGAACCATGCAGATGCTAGATGCTAGATGATCGACCTTTTCTGATCGATTCCACAACGTTTCTTTCACAATGCAATCGCATGACCATTACTGGTCTTTACCTTTAAGCACGGAAAAGTGCTTTTGTTTTCACGGTATACAGGAAGATGTTTGGTAAAATAATTTGTAGTATAGTCGTGGTTGTAGAGCGGTGATGGTACTGGGGGTATGGGGTACTCAAACATATGGCAGATGGTTCGGTAGTGTGTGTGTGGGGGGGGGGGGGGGGTGAGGCGCCCCTGTTTTCCATGGATCTGCAACCTTAATTATTTGTTATTACACGCATTGCCTCAACGAAAGTGGAACAATAACGACATTAAGACATCATGAACGCATTCTCAAAATAAAATGATAATCAAAACCATGTTTGTCCACCTATGAATCAGAAAGCATTCTTTTAAACCAGAAATCGATCACGAAACCCATTTGGCACCCGAGTGGGAAAAGAAAATTCCGCCAAGGATAAGTCAATAGACAATCTACAGAGAATAATAGAATATAGATAACTATGTGGGTGTGTGTTTGTATTGTATTTTCTTTCAGTCAAACATAGAGACATCGAGACCTTTCACCGAATATAGACATCTTTCTGATTCGTCACCGTTATGAAAGTAAGATGGTGTCGAGAAATATTTCATGAGAGCTATTATCGTTGTTACGAAAACATAATCATTTTGGTTATTAAGCAATTTCTGTCAACATCGGAAACTCGCGAATTCGGTACTTTCATTCAAAGTTTGGAACATTTGAAAACGAAATTATCGACGTGTATTCTGAGAATGATCTCATATCCATCTGCTAAATAACCAGTATTTAATGAGTAAAGAACATACATTTCTTTAAATACTACAGTGACAACACGGTGACGAAAGAACATCGTATAATTATGTTCATCATTAGTAAGCTCGTTCGCATAAAAGATGCAGCTGCTTTATATCAACGGAGTGGATGCATTTTTATTTTTCTCGCAGGATTATCTTTTAGTTGTCGCTGTTTTAATCTAATCCCTCACTCGCTGTGCTCTCAACTTCAATTTTGTTTGTTTGTCGGTGTTGTTGTTGAAAGAAAGGTCAAACATAAATATCTCCGCCGCTTCAAGAGATCACTAAAATAAACCAAAATTAAATAAACCAAAATGCATATAGATTTGGAGATGTTTGTTAAACTCATGCCGACCCCGGGGATGTTTCGACTTTCGATTACGGCAGACTGCAGACAGGTCTGCGCGGAGGAGGTGAATTTCATTTCCTGATTGACGTTAAAGAATTAAAGATGCTGCTCCTTATAACAGGGATCGTCTAATACGTCACAATAAGAGAACAAAGGAAGATGAAACAAGCAAGATGACGACATGAGAAAGGAATCCTAGCTATGTGTGAAGTGAAATCTATCTCCGTTGTGTAAATAGTTTACTTTGCCAGTTTGCCTATACCTATTTTGAGAGGAGAGACGGATAGGGCACGTATTCAACGAAGGGTGTAGCTGGACCCATTTTAATTGAGGTGGGAGGGGGAGGGGGAGGGGAGAGGGGGAGGGGAGGGGGAGGGGGGATCAGACCTAATCTCCCGATTAAAAATGCACATCGGCAAATACAAATAAAAAAACCAAGTAAGAAAAGAAATAAAAGAAGTAAAGACATCAAAAACTTTGGGGATATGACAAGAAGGCTCTTAAACATTCAAATTTTGCATGTAGAAAATTCTGAAGCGTGACCATGGTGACCCAAAGGGAGCTGAGGGGTCATGAAGGAGTTTCCCTTCTGAAGGTTGATTGGAAGGGAATTGTTTCTTCTCTTTCCTGGTTGGATGCGAAATGCATTTTACACGGATTTGGAGGGAAATAGAGTATTTCAAGATGAAACGGATTTATTAGAAACATACCGCATGAGAGACTGCTTACTTAAAATTTAAATTGGGAAAATGGTATTCATTTCGGCAAATGCCTCCAGCGATGCTATAATAATGTTATAAATAAGGAGATAGCATTTGGAAATTGTGATATCTTTATTTTACATCTATATACCCAACCAATATTGGGTCTACGCCTCTCTTCTTTCTCCACTACTCCATTTCTCCTTTTTCTTCTTCTTCTTCTCTCTCTCTCTCTCTCTCTCTATCTTTCTCTCTCTCTCTATCTTTCTCTCTCTCTCTATCTTTCTCTCTCTCTCTCCTTCCTCCCCTTTTCTATCTGACACATTTTCTTATCTTTTCATTAACTCTCTCTTGAGCATCTTTGCTACTTTCCACTTTGATCGTCACCCGTCTCTGAACTCTTTAGAGGAACCACAGAGGAAACGCCCTCCACCGTCAAAGAAACATTACCCCCTTCGTACTCGGTTACTACATTCGTATACATTTTAAAGGGGGAGTTCCCCCTCAGGCTGGCATCAAACTCATAAAGGGGGAAGATAAACAATTTCAATTTTATTGTTGAATTTTGATGACGTACTTTATATAAAGGAGGGCATATAACTTGTATAAGAACATGTCTCAAACATATCGCACGGGTTCGAGAAAACATTAAGAAAGGAATTCACGTATAAAAAACGATCTCAACTATTTTCGAAAATCAACTCAAGGGGCACTTTCAATACCCTATCGTATGTCCCATAGAAATCATGTTCGGAATCTTCGGATTACGTAATTATTGTCGTGTTTGCACATTTCAATAAGTGACGCACATTGCTACTAAAATTGCCTTCCGAAAGTAGTTGCGATCGGGTTAAGCGCGCTTGATAAACCAAAAATTTATTGTCGGATATTATTATATGGGCTATGGTAGAAGACTGATAGAAGACTTCTTCAGCGGCTACAATGATAATGGGAGCACGTAGTCTGTTGTATATTAATTTGATCTGGCATGCCATCGATCAACATTCATTAACTTTACATTCCGTGCACTGTAGTGCCGACATAACTATACAAGACACCACAGCATAGCTTTTGCAAGGAGCTCGTACATCATTGCACAGGGTGGGGCATACAAATAAAGGCGCCACGACAGCTTACATCGAACAGAGCGAAGTATGGGGCAGTTTAATACAAAAAGCACTTTGCGAATATATTCTTGAATGTTAATTATGCAAATTAAATTCATGCACCGTCTTTATGAAGACAAGGTATATGTGCGAAGAAACTGCTCTTTGACATAATTAATAAGTATGGCCGATCCTAAAACAAACGATAAAAAGCAAACCTCCTCTTAGGCTCTTACAAACAGGCCAGCACAAGTCGTGTTGAATAAAACCTGACGTTAATTCTTAGGCCTTTCAACTTTCACTAACCGCTTTCAGGCTTTTATTGTGGTTGAAAGTTACGGTTTATGTCCCTGATTTATCTGGTCGGTATATTTTTTCTTCTTCTCACTTTTCTCATCACAACTAGTCTCACAAGGACCAAGATGCCACATGGAGAGGGACTGCATGGCGATCCGTATTATTCTTTTGATGCACTGTGTACAAAGGGAATGCATTAACGTGTTATTTTAATGAGATAAATGATGTGTCCCGTCGCATCCTGGTTATGTATATAGCTTACAGGATGACAACCGGTCGGTGACAGACGTGCTAAGTGAATAGGGTCAACGTGTATACCAGTCTTACCAGTGATAGGGATTTAAAATATATTGTACAACAGTATTGAAATAGAAATACTGGATATTGGTTTAAAGAAGTGCACGGGCTTAGCATCACACTTTATAAGAGATTGATGTCTCAGGAATCCGAGGTAAATGTCAAATGTATTCTTGAATTTTGATTGATCGCGCATTATTAAGTGGTACATTTTCCTACGCATGAAAATTGAAATGCGGGGAGAGGATGAAGAGGGGGTCTCGAGTTTACGTTTTATCAGCTTTATTCCACTGTCAATCCCGGAACTGCCATTGTCCAGCACCACTAATTTGCCTTTTTTCCTGGCACCATTGCATAGGGAGCACGATATACAATTATGTTACGTTGTACAATGTGTAGTAAGCCCCTGAGCCCCTCCCTAACCAATTTTTATATCAACAAGTTGTATACGACGATGCTCCACGCCACTTGGGAGATGCGAGTTGGTCTGGTGGTTATGTCCGCGGTACGGTCAGCTCTGTCTTCGCCTACAAACTCAGAGGACCCCAGTTCGAGATTGAGTAACGTCTTTCGGATGGTGACGATAAAGGTCGGTCCCAAGACGTAAATAATCATATCTGAATGGAACACGTATTATGTTAAAAAAAAAAAAAGCTCATGGCAAGCACCCCTCCCCCGCCCTCTCACATATCCTTCTCTTTCACCATCATCGGGTAAGCCCCTGTGGCTGGTCCTGTGGGGGCATTTACAAGGAAGTAGCCGGTGTTTCTTACGGGGATTCAAGAAGTGAGACGTGACTCCCCCAGACGATATTGCCGATGTTTTATTTGCTCGTGTTCTGGCGCGAAAATGAAGGTATAACATTCCTGCATGTATCACGCAATCTCATGTTAGCAGGCCGTATCTCAAAACAACAACAAGGGCATATTTTACCCTAACAATATGACTCTGCTACTTTTCCAAGTCTAAAGGTAAAGTGTAATGATAAGATAAAGTAAACAGGCTTTTTTCCGAACTACTCTTTAAGAGTATACGGCAACGTAAATGCATATTACTCAGCAATCGTGGCCCTTTTCATTACAAACAATAATACGTGTTAAATAATTATTTCAGATTGTAGTTCATCATTCGTGCTGCTGTAAACACATGACGAGTCTTTTATTGTCCAAGTGAGTGGACGAAAGTTTGCCCACAAAATTTAGGGTTGGTAGAAGCTTTAAAAACTACATTTTAGTCTATTATTGTCTTTCGCTATTCACCATGACATTTATTTACACCGATATCAACAGTGTAGACTTACTGCGTCGTTCATCAATAAATACCATACTTTTTCTCCGATAAAGATTCCAAATCACGAAATCCACAATTTTGTGACTTGAGTCTGAATAGATTTTGTTTTTGGCACCATATCACCGTTTACAATTTACATTTTTAATACTATACAGTGCCCTCTCTTGTTCAACCATAAACAATGATAATAATTATGGTTGGAAAGCTAGAAACTATTATTAGTGTACAATGTACATGCACTATTGTGAAATAATCATGTTCATCATTCACAGATCTTGTTTTGATTTTTGAAAAGTATGACACATTACACCGGGCATTAAAATCGAATAAGAGAAAAGTGTTCTTATGGGCGGTGACCCTCCATTTCATTTCCCCATTCATCAACAGCAGAGTTCGCTGACCTCGGTCACAGTATAACACGAATTGGAGCTTGGCCGTTATACTACGACACAAACATGGCGGATCTAATAATGTTATTGTCTCCAACACAGGACATAATGAAACTGATATTGAAGGCAATAACCGGTCATAAGGTCATAACCCGTGCATCTCAGCGCCATACCGGGTCTCATGTGAGTGGATTGAAGTGATAAGCATTCACTAACACCTTCAAGGAAAAAAAAGGCAATACCGTTACACGCGTGACGGAAAAAACAAAAAAAGGTATATATTTTAGACTGGAACAGCTCGGCCTCTGCTATAATGGAGAGCTGAAGATAGAGCCCAATGCTTGAATAACATGATCGCCAATGCATGGAAATGTGATAGAAAAAAAAAAGGAAAGTACGATTAGTATAACAAAAACGAAGAAGCTTTTCGTCTTTCGGTGAATGACACTAAGCTTATAAGTTATATTATCAACGAACTCAACCGGCCCTGAGCTAGGCATCTTTTATACTTTAATACATTAAGTCAGTTACAGCATGTGAAATAAAGTTAATTCAATTTGTATACATAATCCATGAAAATAGTCACTATAAAAGAAGTCTGACGAAAATGCATGATGTTTAGTGGGCTTATATGGCGCGTTTGTGTGGCTCATAAAGGAAACAAAATAATACCAAAATTACGCTCTCCCCTTTAAAGTGCAGCAAGGGAGTTTCTTGAAGTCACAAGCAGTGGGCAGTACACGTGATCCCTTTACCTATGGGAGAAGATTTTAATTTGATTGTCAATCCTTCGATTTTGAACCGCACAGGATACCCAATTTAACAACCCACTCGTAAAATGGGAGACCAAAATTAAAGATAGAGAAGGACATAAGGTTGAATCTTGGGATAGGAGAAAACAAAACTATGAGCTCTCTCATTCTTTCTACGTTAGTGTGGAAGAATATTTAAAAGTATCCCCTGTGTAGAAAATAACGGCTCTTCAAATGCCCTCATAATTTAAAGAAATATGACATGAAATCTTTGAAATATGACATGAAATCTTAGAAATATGACATGAAATCTTTGAAATATTTTGACCAAATTTTCATGTCACATGTTTGTGAAGTCCCATATCGCACTCTTGTGTACAACGCATAATATTTCAGCAAGAATGGGTCAATTTATTATCATTTTGATGATTCTAAAACCCTTTCAGTATACATCAAGTCTTATGAAGGCCTATATTTTCCAATGGCTTCCACACAGTTTCCTTCATGCACGATGCAAAATGAACTAAATGATTGCCTTTAAAGACGTGTCCACATACAGCCCCTGCCCCGCCGCCCTTCTTACCCACTTTACTCCGCTATGTTCCACTTTGGATATCCTTATGAACTGATTTTTATAAATAGCTCGGATCCTAATTTCATCCTCCGCAATTTTATCCCCCAATTAACATCGCTACTGCAACCGCTTCTAGGGCAGGAGTCATCAATTACCGACCGGTTTCCGAGTACTTTCGGAAGAATTTTAAAGATCTTAAATCTCTGCTCAATAGGCAGTAATGATTCTAGAGTAGATTTGGCTTCGTTTGTGTTCCCTATTTTACCGACAAGGATTTATAACTTATTGGTTATGAATATCTGATTTCACGAAGGAAATACACGTCACGGCAGTGGTAAAGCATACTTTCCGAAATGAATTTGAGAAGGAATGCCAGGGATGATTTTCTTTCCGAGCTATTTAAAATCTAATCCATGGATCTATTTAAATCATGCGTTGTAAACCAAGACCTCCACACATCTATCCAGTCTAACGTAACTTTGGACTATTCCTGAAATTGCGTGGAAAAATTGAAATAAAAACATTGAAAAGCACTGTACACAAATATGGGTATACAGAACAACTACATGATGTGGCATCAAAATTTGGACAAATCAAAAGTTTTAAAACACTCCTAATTATATTTGAAATATGGGTGCAATTTTAATCACAATTTCAGCAGTATGCTTCTCTGATTTTCTGCTTTCTTCTAGAGTAGCTTGCTACATGAAGGTCGGATTTCCCTTTAAACTTAAAGCTATCTTCGGTCAACGGACCAAGCACCTTCAGAAGGAAGGTGGAAATCAAATTAGTGGAAATTACGATCAAGGGCGAATCACAGTCGATTGTCTTCAATAGACACCGGGCTGTCAGTACGATTAGATTTTATTCATGTGTGCTATACATGAGGATATCCCATCAATCGACAATCAATAGACTCTACTTTGGGCTACGGATTGAAAAATTTAAGAAGTATTTTTGTTTTCATTTTAGAAGTAATGATGAATGCATCCGTAGCGGTTGGGGCTATAAAGACAACCATATCTCCATGCGCCGAACAAGAAAATGAAAAACATTTTCTAGTATTTTCTAAAGTTCGTTCTAGGTTTATGCACAATACTATTCGAACCCTCATCTCTTACCTGATATGACCTTCGAGAGTGCACAATGAAAATACATAAGTGAGAATAAAGACATTAGAAGTGGATAGAGACGCATTTAATGTTTAGTACCCTAAGAAATCTGAAGTGGTACAGAATAATGATAGCAACGTGTTCTCGCTGAAGACTTTTGCTTTTGCTATTAATGGATTTAACCAATTAAAATGTAGAGTTAATCTAGCATATTTTCATACACCATCCGAATCACCTGAAAACATAATCGGAAACAATACATTTGACGTCTTAATCACTTCCACACGGCAAGGTACAACAAAATAAGATTAGATCTGAAATGAGTTTTATCCGCTTCCATTTTCCCATTCATGTCATCAGGTTTGGATGTTGTCTGAATGTAATGAATTGACGGAAATGGGTTATTTCAGTCAATTTTGACGTAAAATCAGGACAACGTCCTCAAGATAATACTGGTCTAGACACCAAACGCTTGGAGCTAGGTTAATATAGCCTTCAACCACATGTATTTGTTGAAAAGGACCGAAAAACAAAATAAAAAAATTGATCTAAAAGTGCATGACTCGGTGTGTTTGCTTAATTTGGGGAATTCTTCTTTTTTTCCTTGGACTCATCATGCTCATGGATATTTCATTGGGGATGATGACTGTCTTGTGTTATGAATGGAAACGATGCATGACTTGAGGTTCAAATGGCTGTCTGAATGACAGCAATGAAGGAAAAAAGAAGAATATTGACACAATAACGAACAAATGATTTTAAATGTGACTGAAATAGAAATAATACGAGAAATATCATCATAATCATTTATTGTTGTAATAATAAGTAGGTTGGTCTGTGTATGCAAGCGTTGGATTTCAAAGCACCTTCTTCACACACCACTATGCCCCCCCCCCCCCCACACACACACACACAACAGCAGCAACAACAAAAATAGAGAAAGCCGAAGATCAGTCATGAATGAAGAATCTGATACGTTTCCTGAAGTGCCATGAATGATATTTTTATATTATTAATTTCAGTCATACAGACGTGACAGATAAGTCAGATAGGAAGGAATGTTTCCCAACCGGGCAATACTATAGTTTGGAGGGTCAGGGGTTAGCGGCGTTAACGCCCAGGCAGCGGGGCGCACAAGGCTCAACCCGAAATAGAAAATTACAATTTTTTTCCCTTTTATTATGATCTCCACAATTGTTGACCCAAACGTCAACTTGCTCAGGTCTGGCCATGCAGTCACAACAAGTTCACGGTCATAAATTAAATTGTCGTTGGATGACCTCTAGAAAGATAACAGTGTATTATATGTGACAGGACGGCAGTCGGGCATGAGATAGCGAGGAAAATTAAAATACCAAAGAGGTTGAGAGCATCCCCACCGTAACTAGCAATTTTTGCAAGAATTGAAGCTTGATGGTCGGAACAAATATTTTAAAAATGAAAAAATATTCTTCACAGTGTTAATTCCTGTGTATATTTATCATGATCTTCTTCTTTCGCAAATTATGGGTTAAGCGAATGTTGTTCTTGCGAAGAGCTTCATTCACAGATGGATAATCTTTCAATGATCACAGCCCCTTAGGAATACTGATATAAAAGACAGCGAACATCTACATAGTACATGTAGTTGAACCATGTAGTAGGTCCGTGTTTGAATACATCATATACACGATTCAATTTGCATGTTTTTTTAGGATCACAAATTGTTTGAATCTTCTGAATTTCAGGAGTGTTTCATACCAATATACTTTGATATTCAATTCCGCTTCTATCTTATCGACTAATTCCGATTTCCGAGAAAAAAAACGTGCTTATCAGCCCTTAAATAGTCGTATTTCTTTTCTTTTCGTTGTTACCGCTACCCCACAGCCCTTAGCCTTACCCAAACTTCATCAATCATAAACAGGAAGAATCATATTTTCTACATCAATTCCTTCCTCTTATTCCACTATCTTCTCTTTGGCTGATTAACCTGTATCATCATATTTACATGCAGCCATGAACTTCATTCCATAATAGTAATGAGTTTGATAAAAACCAGATACCCTGTTACAGCCATGCAGTATGTTTTCTCCCTAGACCTTCGCACTTGTAATGCTTGTATACATTCACGGGTTAGTGCAAACTGTCACGTAATTTCGGGTCTAAGTGAAACAAATTTGACGACCGAAATTGAGCTGCGATTTTCATAACGAATCGCCATGGTTACCCAATTACTGCTTTAAAAGATGGATTGTTTAGTGGATGGATAGAACTCTGTGGGCACATAAAATAAGCACTAGACTGACCGAGTCTGACTGAGGCACTGAGCTACACGGTAAGGGCCTGGGTAGATCAGACAGATGGCAAATGTTAGCGGGTTAAAATTAAGTAGAGTCCCTTTACTTTGGTTTTAAAAAGGCATCATAAATCAGATTTGAAGTAGAACGACCAAAGTCCGTTACTAACAATACACGGTACTGATTATCTTTTAAACATTCCAGAACGACAATTCAAAATGATTGCAAGTGATAATGTGATATCAGTAAATCAAACATTATGAGAATACTAGTGCCCCCTCCCCCCCCCCCCCCACCAAGAGCAACCAGAAAACATGAGCTTTATTTCATCTCATTTCATAATGTTCTTTATTCAGTTTAAATAGCACGTACACAAATACCAAGATATATCAATTTGACACGCATGTATAGTTCCTTTTTTTAATGGGGGTGAGGGGGGGGGGGGGGGGTTACAGTCTTCTACATACGGATTCAGCATAATACTATTGCGAAGAGGAAATGGAGGGACAAAAATCTTACGACTATTTTCATTCGTTTTGGAGATGAAAAGGTAAGCAAATACGGAATGACAATAGTCGATGGAATGTCAACATTAATAAGAATAGGGGAGGAATAACCGGAGTTCTTCCTCTTATACACTGCCTTTCTCTATATTTAAAGATTATCTCACGTGGCACGTAAACAGTGCTTTTTTTAAATCAAATTCGAACCTTTAAAACATAAAATAATACCTCAGTCACTGAGTCACACCGTAACACCGACGCCTCGCGACGGCAGTCCGATTTCAAACCGACCGATTGTTGGCTATTCGAGGCTGTGCAATAATTAGCGCTCTGGGTTATGTAATAACTAACACCAAAAAGAAATTGCAATCAACTCTACATTTTGAATCAACCAGTCTGATTGGTTCAGGGTCAGATGTTTAAACAAGACGTCCATCCAACAATGTTCTTGATTGGCCATTGCAATTTTGCGAATGATAATCAACTGTACATTTTGAATCAACCAGTTTGATTGGTTCAGGGTCAGATGTTTAAACAAATTGTCCATCCAACAATGTTCTTGCTTGGCCATTGCAATTTTGCGATTGACTGCAAATATCTATATATCACACAGCCCCAGTTCTGTTGTCGGTCTTGTTGGTGTAACTGGGGAATAATCCATAACCATTCCAGATGAGCAGGTTGAATTTCCGTTTTAAGAACAATGTCTTACATTGGTATAAAGCAAGGACAGGTGCATTCTGATTTTATACAGCATCTAAAAAGAGTCCATTGTTGCCCGTCTTGTATAATAGTTGACACTCCTTTCGCATACCTCTCCCGACTTTTCGCACGCCATTTTCTAAAGATTTCAATTTAAAGCACAAAAGACGAAAAATAAAAACGCCATCCATGGTACTCTATAGACTTGATTATTGCAATTCCTCATAAAAACGGCCTTCTAGCTCTATATAAGGCTGGGCTGTTTTTCTTCCTTTTCTTTTCAATTCGTATGACTCATTATAAAAATGGATGTCAATTTGATTGCATGGGCTGCCAACAGAGGCGCGGGGTATACTATTGTCGAAATACAGCACTCTTTGTGAGAAAAATGTAATCGGTTAGACGTAGAAAGCATATTTACTTTCTGACATCATATTGACATTAAATAACCCGCAGTTTGGGAACAGAGGTGCATGAATAAACAAGAAAATGCACTATGCGTTATTTGGTCATGATGAGTTATTTGATCACGATGGTGATGTATAGTCCTATGTGAGGCGTTACGTTTACTTTCTAGGTTGATACAGTTAATCAAGATATACTTACAATATCTGATAGTCTGTCTTTGAAATCATAAAATAGGGAGGCAGAATTCCGCCCCTTCCCAGACAAAGGGTGAAGGGGCGTGGCAGGTGGATATAGCTTGTCTTTGAACATGGAGACATTGTAAAAGAGGATCCTAGTTAGGGAGGGGGGGGGGGTCAGTGGCGTAACCAACGAATGTACAATAATGGGCGGAATTCCGTCCTTTACCAGACATGGGGTGAAACGCCTAAATGCAACTTGTATTGAATCTGTTCCTGTCAATTCAGAGTAGGTGCATAGCTACACCGGCTTCACCCTATCTTGGATACGCCAATGGGAAGGGTGGGGCGGAATGGGAAGTATTTTATTTTATTTTAGCCATCACATGCGAATGGATCAAAAAATCGAACATGAATAATGTGCCCATAATGTTGCCCAAATCTCTTGGGGTGGGGTGAGTTTGGAGAATTCTCTATGCCATAATTTCGTCCTTCATCTATAGCTCAATCTCAATTATCTACATCTCGAAGTGAACTTATCATTCTCGTACACTATTCATTTTACAGACAATTGTTCATCGTAATCAATGTCTGGGAGTTATACTTAGCAAATGCATTCGCAACAAAAGAAGTTACCGGTATGCCACATTCTCAACAACGTTGACGTCATTAGCAAACAAAATGCCAAAACGACTGCCATTAGCCTCATAACCGATTGTTGCTGCCCCAGATTGATAAAGCCAATAAATTGTGTGACATTCAATAGCCTATATGCCAATTTATTATAATGGCAAAGGAAAAGGGATTGCATCAAAGAAAGTTAACGAGAGGGAGAGATTTCATAATGATTAAAACCAGTTTAGTGGAACGACTTTATAGGTACGCCAAGCTCATTAATCCATTATTCTCGAACTAAATTTAGCGATAATTGGAGGCAAAAGTTAGAAACACTAGTAATTTTTAAATGATCATGAGCATCGTGATTGAACATAACAAAAAGTGAACAGGCATGGTAAAAGATCCCATTTTATGAAAACAAGTACATTGCACGAACAACTGGCTTCAAGAACTAGGCCTGTCATGGTTATTTCAGTCTGCACTTATTCATACCAAGAAGTTATACAAAAAAACAAATCACGTTTGCAATATCTTACAATAAATATCAAATTTAATTCTACTCAAATTAAATTCATTCCAGTCGTTTACAAATAACTAAAATTAGATTGTGCACGAATGAACTAATCTGAATTCTGAATTCTTTGTGCGATCGCTTTGCTCTGAGGAATGTCAAAAGTGATATTTTCCTTCCGTCTGAAATTTCTCCAGAGTTTTGAAGAATTCGTGCAAAAAATATGGTCATCTCCATAAAAACGGTGACACCGCTGGCAAACTTTTGCAACTCCAATTACAAGATCGTGTCGTAAAAATACTTTACGAAGAAAAGGCTGGCGGTGTTTGATGGGGGACGAGAGTCCGGGGAATTTCTCAAACTTTTTGTGTTGTTATTTTGAAGTGATTTGGGGAATTCTTATGTCTCTAGGCTCTCGAATCGGGTTTCAAAAACAGGTCGAAGAGAAAGAAAAATAATCTGACTGGACTTTTATAAGAGTCATGTTCATAAATTCACACACAAAGAGAGTCGGTAACATCGCTGTACGGACAGCCGGAAACAAATGGGTGTTTGTGTTGTCGAATCGATGAGAGATTTTTCAATCATATGAGAATTGGGATGATGTATTTTTTGTGACATGTGGACAAAATATGGATATGAAGAAAGAAATGGATCGTCTTGAATGGGGAAACAAGTGCCTTAGTTAGGGAACAAAATAATACTATACAATTCGACGACTTAAAAAAACTTATGAACTTGTTACACTAGTCATGCTGACTCCTTTTATTAGGTGTTAGTAAACACCTGAACAATTTTAGGTGCTATAACTGAGAACTGCGTTAATACATCCTTACAAGCACCCTAAACATTAAAAAGGTGTCGCGTTACGAATCTATACAAAGGCTCCGCCCTTGTGTGACAATTTCTGGATTTGAAAAAGAAAAACAAATCTGCATAGATCCAGAAAAAAAATCAAAGCCGAGGCAAACAGCTGTACACGATAATGTCAACAGATGACTAACGATCTCATGTATTAGCATATATCAAGGACAATGCTGCTAATCGATAAAAACAAAATATTGGACAAAATACACCCCCAAAAATGTATCAATCTGTATTAGTGAACGACTGCTCAAATAAATTTGTCGACAGAAACCAATCATGGAAATGGCACATTTTCGAAAAAAAGCAAAATGACAGTGAATCGCTGAAGACTCTTTCATTTAGATATACACATCTACATGTATTTTGATATTAGGACATCGTTCTGAGGTCCCCGACAGAAAAATAATGATAAGGCCTATCATTAAAAATCTCCTTGCTCGAATAAACTTGTCAACATCATCCAATCATCTTCATCTCCATCTCGTCTGTCACCGAACATGTCAATCGCTCTATATCAATCACCATGACAACGTATATATACCAATCAACCTCCGGAAGGAAACAAGGAGCAAGATACGGGGTCTGGTAATGTTCACCACCAGCTCCCTGAAGACATATCGACATGACTCGAGAAACGATTTATTGCTTTTACTTGTCAAGAAACTAACGTCTGCCGAGAGCCAGAAGGACGTTAATTCATACATAAAATAAATGCCCTACTTGCTCCGACTTTCTGAACAGAGATGTCAATCATCCGAATTTATTGGAACTCTGGTTATCTGGTATGGAAATTTTGTTTTTGTGAATTTATATCTTTACTCGGGATTATTTTGCAGACGTGGATATATATGGTGGGGTCACCCCTACCTCATGGCAGAAGTGATGACGATGAAATTGTGACAGTGGCTTTCAACATGGCCCAAAGGTGTTGATGTTGATATCATACTCTCAATATACCACTAAATATAGATCTAGAGACTTGGAACACAATGATGGAAAATGAATTGAAACGGAGCGACACCCCCCCCCCCCCGGAGGGAAAACATTGATAAAGAAACTTGGGTTACAATCAAATACCATATTCCCACGACCCCCTTTAAAATAGTTGTTCATGCACATGACGTACACTAGCTATTATAATTTATCTTTTTCTACTAAATCAGTGCCTTCTCATTCCAAAGACCCAAACACATGAATACATGCACGAATGACTTCCATAAATCCTGTTTGAAATTCGACAATAAAAAATGAACCTTTTCACACGAAGAAAAAAAAATCAATCAAACGGGAGGTATTGTACTGTGATTTAAACTCCGAGAAAATCTATAATGATAAAGCTTCAAGGTTTCTGGAGATTCGGCAAATAATCTCCTTTTTATGAAATCGAGCATGACGGGTTCCAATGTAGCTATACAAGTAGTGTAAACAACATGGAACACTCACAAGCTTTCTAAAGTAAGCGTAAAAAACTACATGACATATAAAAAACATATAGAAAATTTAAAAAACCTTCAAATTTGTCATGACTGTGGTCAACCAAGGAGATCGGCGTCTTGGGTAGACCAATGTTCGGTAATATCAGGGGTAGTGCTTATTACGAGTCCTAATTTATAATTTTGGAGCGCATTTTCCCGATGTAAAGACCCCCACCTCGTTAAAAGCTTCTTTTGACACATATATCCATTTATTTTACGAATGCGACCTACATGTAATTCCGAAGTTGGGACGTCACAGATTTCAGATGTAAACGACCCCTCCCGAAAACAGACTTCCCTTTTATTCACGTACAAGCTCAGCACCTGTTGTTGACTATCAATCGAGGATTTATTGAATACAATTTCCTCTTCTACTCCATGCACTTATTATCTAAAACCTCCCTCGAATCCTTGGCCTTTGCTTTTTCCTTCTTTCTCTCCCATTTTTCTGATCAATAATTTCGGGATTTTCCACTCCCCTCCACCGTAATCGCGAAAATATTTTCCTTTTCAATTTTCGAGGATTTGTCTTTGAGAGAAATGTCAGACTGCTATTATGAAAAATTAAGGAATTTACAGGTCAGAGAGCAGAATTGTATTGTTAGTTGTCACGCAATGTTCCTATAAAAACTTCCTCCTTTTCGAATACAGACCTTCTTTAATAGTTCAATTGCCATCTTTTTGCTTCCTTTCTATTAATCGTTAAGTACTTGTTTCTTTGCCTTTCTCGTATAATTATGTATCCCCTCCCTTTTCTTCACCTTGTATCCTTCTTTTTTCTTCCAATTCTCCTCCCTACAACCCTTCTCCTTCTTACCGTCCAGTTTTTCATTCTTCTATTTTTTCTTCTTCTTGTTCTTCCTCCTCCTTTGTTGTAATATAATGTCCTTTCATAATCCCTATTCTTCACGCACCTTTTCTTTCAGTATCAAGTCATTGTCTATTCGTTTACATGGTCATGGTTTTACAAGCATGACAAGTCGAAATGTTTTTACATTTTTTGAGTATGCCAAGATAAAATTCTCACGTAGCTGCGGTCCCGATATTAAAATGCAAATATACATTGTTACATTTATACATACACATTTTTAGGGGGGCAATTTTAGTGTGTACAAAGCAGTGCAAATGAGGAAATAAAAATGGTAAAAATTTAGTAGCCATATACTCCTCCTTTTTACGATGAACGCCTTTATTGAACAAGGTGCAATATTTGATTTGAATATACTCACGCACCTACTCAAGCACAGTAGTTCTATTTACACTCTGTATATGCACGAATCTCTTTTGTATTTACTCTGTAAGTGTTGTGATTGCCCACACCCCCGCGTGTCATTACTGACATGCTAAGATCCGTCTTTTGATATCAGGATTATTATGTTGCCTATACTGTTGACATACAATATATCACTGCCTGGTGTGACGTAGTTTGCAGACCCGGACAATATAGGTGGATGACATTCGAGGAACAATTATTGTGTGGAATGGGTTTTGTCATCTTCTTTATTTGTCTCGCTTTTATGATGCCCCCTCCCCTCCCTTTCCTTATTTCTCTTTCTAACCGTTCTTTATCATTTAATTGGATGGAATGTGCCCCCTTGCCCCCATAAACTACGCCAATGAAAGTTTTTTTTTCCGTCTTCTTTTTGTCTCGCTTTTACAATGCCCCTCTCCCTTTCCTTATATCACTTTTTTAAAACCCTATATTATTCACCATTTAATTGGAGGAATGTGCCCCATTGCCCCCATAAACTACGCCATCGAAAGTACGAACGTGACTCTAACGTCTGTCCGCGGTATAAGACCGGAGAAAACAAAAACAAACATCACACCTATTATACAAAAGAGAAAGGGCAAATTTATCGACTCGCTGCTCTCACTGAACCCTCTTTTGTATTAAAAAAAAGTAGATAAAAGCCTCAGGGCCACGGTCAAGCACATCAAATCACCCTTGACAGAGATTATTTCATGCTCGAGGGATCGGGAATCATAATAACTCCATCAGACGCATTCACATGGTTTCCCAAGTTCAAGGAAGATGAAGACAGTTATACTCCAAAATAATGGAAATCCGTGTACTCGAGTCATTACGGTTTTTGTTTTTCAAATGTTTACGAAAACTCGATGTGATGGCCCAAATTTGTCTCATTTCTTAAAAGCAATCACACACATAAAAGGAAGGAATTTTCCCTATATCACAAACTACTAACTCTGCTTTTATTCATGATGATATATCATGTCATCCTCTCTCCTTTCCCTGGTGACTCCACTCCACTCCGACCCTCCATCTTTCCGACTATCACAACATGATTGCACACTGAAAGAAAATCCCCCTTTTTAAATGGCCTACACTATAATAGTTATAAATACCACTGGGAATAACATGCTTATCTTTATAATGTACACCAACGGAATACAAGAGCATATTTAATTTGAAACACAATTCAATCATGACTTCGTGATAACCAAATTATAACGAGAAATTGTTCTTGACCTTTAAACACGGTTTAAAGTCTGTCTGTAATTCATTTTGTTTGTCTATTAAAACCAGAAAGGTTCAAATTAAATCTTTCAAAAGGGCCATATAGCCTAGGGCCATCACGAAAGGTATCACTATCAACAAGAAACGAGATTTTTTTCTTTCAATTATCATGATAACTCGGGTATGTTATTCATCGCGTAATGAAATCATTTCGATATGAATAACAGAATTAATATAACTGATCTATTCAAATATCATACTCACTCTATTGAAAAACATTGGTTCACATCAGTTCAATACTAGTAATACAATCGTAGGTCCATGCACCATGCATGGTTCCTGGTTTAATATGCCAAACTACTTTGACAGAGGCTTTTTGAAGTTTTTTTGGAATGCTCCTTTATTTATTCAACCACAGTTGAAGAGCTTTTACTTCAACATTCAGCAATGAAAATACAATGTATCTATAATACTAAAGACGAATGTGAACATAGCAACCAACATCATAACAACCAAACATGGCGTTACCAAGAGGAGAAGAAGAAAAAAAGAAGAGCTTCAAATGTTATTCAAAATCTTATTTTTATCATGGTTATCAAGGAAAAGCCAATGTACACATAAATTTGAGTATGTGATTACTGTATCGTCCAGGGGTGTTTGCTTTTCACTCCAAAACTGACATAAAAATTATGAACAGAAGTAGTCCATCATCTTACTATGAAAAAAGTAAATTTGGTGACTCTTGTGAAAGGCGGCTTAACAAAGCTATTTCGTTACGAAATATTATTTATCATCAAATAGTTAATGTTGAAAATCTGAAATTCAACAGGAGCATTTACAACTTTTCAACGAGCCGATCAATTCGATTCCAGGCACCCTGTAAAAACAAATTAGATTGTATTAATTTCAGCCGAAACCCATTTAGAAAATGGCAATAGCTCGTTTATTGATATCAAACCAATGCGATGAAAAAAGACCACAACTGTACTATGACCTCCCACGTCGCCATTTCTGTAATAGGCCCCGCCCATCTTTAAGTACTTATAACGTTTTCTACAGTGACTCAGTACAGCTGTCACAATACAAATCTCATAAATATTTCGATAAGGGGATTACGGTCAAACAGAGCTTTATTCAAGAAAAAACAAACTTCTCAATGGTCAATACATTATGCCGATTGTCGAATTAAGATGATAAGATTGTAATGTAAAGCCTACACTATTCGTAAAATAAGCTGATAACGACTCAACGAGTATTTGACCAAGGTTGAGAGGGGTATCATGAAGTTCGGACTGTCTGTTCATTAGAAGCTCGGTCTCTAAACAAACACAGAAGCAGCTCTTGTTTGTTCTGCAATCAAAAGGTATTGACCAGCACCAGATGTAATTAAGTGCCAGCCGTATAATGGCATCAGCAGCATCGCAGTGTCATGACGAAGCACAACTTAAAAAAAAATGTTTTGTTATTATTTTGTTCAACCATTCGTTACCCATCTTCCGTCTATGTGTATATATATATATATATATATACTTTGTGGTTTAATGTGAAAATAGTAATCAGTCAAAGTAAATGAAACACGTTCCACACAACAGTTTTGATT
This sequence comes from Strongylocentrotus droebachiensis, assembly GCA_035222895.1. Classification (NCBI taxonomy): domain Eukaryota; kingdom Metazoa; phylum Echinodermata; class Echinoidea; order Camarodonta; family Strongylocentrotidae; genus Strongylocentrotus; species Strongylocentrotus droebachiensis. The sequence continues at coordinate 37,340 of JAVYIG010002539.1, read as the reverse complement.
CCATTTCTATGATCTATTTAATCAAACCCTTGAATTAGCGGCGTAGCTCCATGGTACAGGGCACCCCTGTCGAATGGTACAGGGGGTGTGTGTGTGTGAGAGAGAGAGAGAGAGAGAGAGAGAGAGAGAGAGAGAGAGAGAGAGAGGCATAAAGTAACCCCCTTCCAAACCCTACCTTTACCTTTCACTCGATGGAAATTTTCTCTCGAATTTCATACTGAAATAACAAGAACGATGCCCCCCCAATCCGATGGCTACTACATGTCTTAAATGTTAACATAGGACCTTGGGCTTTGAGGGTAAAGGTCTGCTTACTGTCAGTAATACCTAAATTACATCTTATTCCACAAACCTCAGACAAAATACATTAAAGCCACTAACAATGACATACTAGTAACCACCAAGCCACAACATTGCTGTCACAGTGAGCTGTTGTCTGTGGTCATAATCAAATGATGCTGCTATTCAATCGAGAAATGAAACCATATTTCCTCGATATCTCTATTTTGCTATCATCACTGGTGTCATGTTAAATTGGCAACATTCGTCTGCTCGTGAACAAGATTAGCTAGTATTGTTCGGCAGTAGAAGAATGGGTCTGACGATGACGACGACGATGCTGATGATCAAGATTTTGATGAAAATGCCACATAAATTGATGTTGATACATCGAATCATTGCATGTGAGACGAATCTAAACATACTAATATTAACTATTATGGGTCACAGTATATTTTATTCATTTTTCTTGAGTCGAAATTTCACATTGACAATGCTAACATTTTGCAAATCAGCAGTATAATTATTCATTCGACGCAATAAAACCATTACCATGGTTACTAAATCCACTTGTAACATCACATAGAATGAAGGAAATTCATCAGGTTAATCACAATACCCCGTTAATCAGGAAAGGATAATCATAATTATAGTGACACTGAAAACTTGATCTGTAACTATAGAGCGGTGCTATTAAAAGGGGTGTCGATATGTCGTTTTAAAATAACCTACATTTCTTTGAGCCGTGAATAATTTTTGAAGAGATGTTGGTGTTATCAACTGTAAGGGAGATTAATCCCAAAACACATTACTCATTTGCACCATGGAGTTACCATCCTTTTGCACCGATGTGCTGGCATCTAATAGTCATCTTCCCGAATATGACAAAAAGAATTTGCCTCAAAGACTTTGACAGTTGAGGAATTGTCATCGATACGTCATAAGTAATCCCAAACAAAGGACAGATGCCGAATCGTCTTCTTTTATTTTTAATTTGCAACGATGGTTGTGGATGGTGTATGATGGTTACGATGATGTAGATTTTTATGATGGTTTCGATTGAGATTATGATGGTGGTGAAGTGATGCTCATGACGATAAGTATATTATGATAAAACTTATGATTATGATGGGTATGATGATGATGAATGGGGTGGTGGTATTAGCTTTCTCCCCTCTCCAGATGCAGCATTCTGCGAACTACACTTCCTATATATAATTAAAGCCTTGTTCAAGCCTCTTCACATAAGGCAACAAAACTAGACGACTTGTAACTTTTCATTACGAGAACAAGACACTATCAGATCCGAACTATCAATCATGACTATTCCAGCTTCTCTATATAGCCAGTACGAGGCGAACGACTGCACAGCCACTTACTGTAGATACATGACTGAGAAATACCATCCTTTCATTTTTCCATTCAATAAATCTAATCAATATACAACCTTTAGAGTTTAGACATGCCGATCGATTGCTGTAGAATTTGAGTCAATAGACAAGTTCTGAGTCAATGGATATAATTAGATCCTAAGCAGTGTTAAACCATGGACCTACTGGTTATACACACATGATATGGATTATGGTTGCATTATCTATGCTTCTGTACGTAGATGAATTTAAACTAACATACCCTGGTCAATCGGAGAGTCAATACAGCTCATCATCAAAATGATTTTATGCCAAGAACCGCTGTCTACACGAGTGATATATATTTTGTGGTATGATGATTTTATATCAGAAATAAAATTATATTACCATCAGTGTCTTTTCATTGAATCCCAGTGATACTGATATGCCAAATATATATTATAACTTGAGATACATCAGTTATCACTAGTAGTTATTATCAGTGACATACCATACTGAAATGATAAAGCAATGATATATTAGTGATATATCGGCAGTGATATTTGAGTCATTATGACTGACATAATTTCACTGTTATCAGATATTCCAGTGATATAATTATCAGAGACCGGTGATATATACACCCGGGAGTTTTGAATTAAAGAGATATCTCATCAATAGTGCATCATGTATCAGACTGTATGAGAAGGGGATTACCAGGGAGGCACCTCCTAAGCTTCATTTGGTCCCGGATCCCCATGGCACTATATCGAAACATAAAGCTGTACAAAGATGGTTCAATATGAAGAACATTCAGTGACTGACTTTCAGGCCTAAATTCGTGCACACCCCCTCCCCTTGAGCTTGCACGCACCCCCTCCCCAAACCAATCATGGTATCAATTTAAAATAGAGGAGGATATATTATTCAGTCTTAGGAACATAACAATCAAATTATTCATAAAAAAACAGCTTTCCTACCTCGATGTTAAAATTATCATCTCGTCGTATTTCCTTTAGCTTTTTCAGCTTATCCGGCGTGGAAGAGATGTGGAGAGCAGGGACGTGATCAGTACTCCACGTCGAACGGAAACTCTCCGGGACAGGCATGGCGAAGAAGCTGGTGAAACGTCCGCTGAAGTAGCTGCAGTTACTGTTATCACAAGACTCGCTACTCCTGGAAATGCTACAGTTAAATTCCTGTGTTTTGATCACTGATGCTGCTGTTGATGACAACTTTGTGTGGTTTGTAGCAAATATCCTGCTTTCGTCTTGTAGAGCGCACTTAAAATCGCGTCTGACTTGCTCAAAGGGGAAGTGAGCGACTGATATGAAAGAAGTTTGATTCGAGTAACGGGTATCGCGATTCCTATGACAAAGCTGTCGTCTGCTCAGCGCTTTCCCGTTGACGTTACACAGTTCCCTCTTTGTCTGAGTGAGCACAGACAATGCAGGACGGTGAGAATAGGGGACTCCCAGTAGCAGCTGCTCTACAGTGTTTATCCAACGGAGGCGAGACCCGCACAAACTGTACGTGGGGGACGTTGAGGAACGCACAGCGGCATTCAATAAAGGATGGTGTTGATGAGGTTGAGCGTTGCAGGAGTCGTGACCGTCTCCCCTAGCGACCGACGAAGCTCGCACGCGCGGAAGCGACAATTCCGCATCATCCAATAATAAACAGGAATTCCATTCGCCAAGCACGTCTTCGCCATCTCCGCTACTCGTCTCATCATAATTATCATTCTCCATAATTACGTTGCGTTGTATTGTGGCGGCATGGCATTAAATCGCCATTCTAAACGTTAATGATCCCCTAATGATCCACCATACTTTCTCCTCCATGCCAAAAACGCATGCCACCAGCCTAACGTGTTAACTCAATAGCACACCAAGATAAAATGGACGAACTTTCACTTAAAACGCTGCTATAACTGATACTAGAGCTTGCTGTCAACAATATCTTGTGTAGAAAAGGAACTGAGAAACTTCCGTCTTCAAACCCACTCGTCATATTTTTCCCTTTTTTCTGTATGCTGAATTGATTAAAGGTCATTCATTGCCTTTCGATAGTCTGCTACGTATACACTGATGCGCTGTGAAAGTAGGCCAAAGGTTTGACCAAGCGTGTTCACTTTAAAGGCCGGCTGTACTAGTTTGGCTAGGAGGGATTAGACCAACCAGGATGGTCACTAACAGGTGGCTATCTCATCAACTCAGCTCTCAATTAACGTAAGAAAAAGATCATGGATAGTCACCGATTAGGCATTGTTTTCTATATAGAGGGAGCAAGTACATAGAGGGAGCTACAAGTAGTACAGACTATAACCGGACAATAGATACCCAGCTATATAACGAAAGAGTGAATAAATATATTATAGGCTGCATCTAAATAAACTGATATCAAAAGGAATAATGAACAGGAATGTGTGTGAAAGTAAAACTAGCTTGCAGTTCTCTGTATTACCTAATAATGAGCGCACTCGAGTACGCTTATAATAGTCATGATAAGCGGAACGTACACTAACAAGTTTTCCCAATAAAATTTAAACCAATCTTAGTGGTCTTGTCACCTGCCCATAGCGGTCATACGTGTAAAAAAACTGTTACATAGGCCATCTGTTCACAATCGTCACTTTTTCTTTTCCCCTTGGATGGCGTTTAAAGACAGATTGTTTTAAATACTGTATTTGGATACAAAATAATGTTCAATTTCAAACACCACTTATCTGTGTATTAAACGATTAATATTATTATGCCTACTTTAAATCAGATGCTTTTGTGTCTCTTCTCGCTTCATGAAATGAATACCTTTAACGCACTTTCACTACAGGCATGGCAGCCCGGGTTTCAAGAGATTTCCTGTTTCCTATAACCATTTATGACTTCTGTCTATCTTCTTTATATCTCTCCCTCTCTTCCTCTATCTCTCTTCCCCTCTGCCTCTTTCTCTCTTTATTTCTCTCTCTCTCTCTCTCTCTCTCTCTCTCTCTCTCTTTGTGTTCTATCGCTGTCTACCCTTTTCTCTCTCCTTCTCCACATTTCCCCTTCTCTTTCATTCCATCTCGCTCTTATATTTTCTGTCTCTCTCTCTCTCTATATATATATATAACTTTTTGTTCTATAACTTTCTACCACTTCTTCTCCTTCTTTCCCTTTCTCGTTCTATTCCTCTCGCTATTTTGTTTTCTGTCTCGATCTCTCATACTCCCCATGTATCATACTAATTTCTACATCTCATTCTCATCCCTTCCAAAGTTTCCTTGAGTAGTTACTTATGTTAACATCACGTTCGGATGATTGTAATATTTGAACATTTCAATAGGTGACGCACAATGCTTTTACGATTACCTAGTTTCTCAAAGGTTTTTGCGATTGTGTTATACAATGATATGGAAGCAAGTTCTTGGTAAAACAACAAATTAATAAATAAAAAAAACCCCTCATATCTATGAAGGAGACAAAGGAATACAAACAGTCGTAACTGTATTCTGATATCTGAAGATTTTTAAAACGAAATTACCTGTGAAAGAATAGGCCGATAACTACCATTTTTGTAAAACATGGTTAATTAGTAACTACAATAGCCATCAATTTATTATCTTCCTTCTTTGAATGGGCATTGTTCCAAGCCAGTTTCAGTAACAGTTCATAGCGGAATTATGTTGTTTTTTCTTCTAAAAACAACTGAGCTCATAATCCAATCATCTTAAAGTGGGAAAATCACGAGCCCACGCTGTCTCCAAAATTTCAGATAAACGACACCCCCACCAAAAAATTGTTTAAAGAATATCGTTTCAGTCGCATCGAATGCATGGAAAGAGAACCCAGAGTTTGTATGTATGACCATGGTAACAAAGCCAGACAGATTAGAAAGAGTTGTTCATGAGAATGACTATAATTATGTCTTCCATTACTTGGTTTTTATAATCACTTTGTGGACTAATTAAGATCATGTTTTAGGGTAACTTCATCATGAGGATATTTATGTTTCCTCGTAATTTGGTCAGGAATAGAGAATTAGTGCATTCGCGTGACAGGCGTTGTCTAGACATCAAAGTAAAAGCAACAACAACAAAACACTTGAACAACGAAATACATCTGACAATGACAACGGTTCACAAAGTCAAAGAATGGAAGCGCATAAAATACCTCCCACACTAATTATTGTGGAATTTCCGTCTTTTGTGGAAATTTCCGACTTGTCTTTTTTTTAGAAATAGTAAACAACAACAACAATGACCAAAAAAGAAAGAATTATCACCAACAACGAAGCACTGAATTGACAAAAATATTTTGACAATAATAGGGGTTACGTAACAAAGTTTAAGTATGTAAGCGCGTTAACACTGCCCATACTGATTAATCATATGCATTATGGAGTTCTTACCATCGTGGAAATTCTGTGATTTTGTGATGTAGACAACAAAGTGAAGCAGCAACATAAACAGCAACAAACGCTGAAGATCTTTTTGACAATGACTAACGAACTTTTTACAAAGTTGACGAAATAATCATGTTGATCACGGGCTTCTTTCATTTGCGACAACAAAAAACTATGGCATTATTAGAAAATTAGAAAATGGACAAGCGTATATCAATCATTGGCTTCCTTCCATTGTGGAATTCGTTTGATTTATTAATTTTGTGTGTGAACGTTTTACTGCTAAGAAAGCATGTTTATGATTGTAAGAGAGCAACCAGGGGACCGACGGCCTTAAGTCCTCTCCGATGGAACTGGTAATGAGGATTAATGCCTAACCAAAGGGCACGAGTGCATTGACTTGGTTTCGAACCCAGGGCCTCTCGGTTACGAGACCATGCACTGCTCTACCACTGAGCCATCGCGCCTAGCTCGTCCTTTGTGATTTGCGTTATTAAGATATTTGAGGAAAACAAAAATACTGTAATAACATGGTTAACACGGAAGAAGATTTGACGCTTGTAAATACTTCCCATACTCATTAATCACTGATTAATACCTTCCACTGAGGAAGGAAGTTTGCGATTTGTGTTGTCTAGAACAAAATTGACAAACCACTGACAAAAAAGAGATCCTTTTGACAAAAGAAAACATGTTTAACGAAGTCAAGAAATGGACGCACGTACACACTTCACATACTGATTTATCTTGTTAATCACGGGCTTCCTTCATTAAATTTGTGATATATGAAGATTAGATTACAGTAATAAAAAAACAAACACACAGCAAAAACAACAACAACAACAAAAACATAAAAGACCACAATTCATTTGACAAGGGTTAACGACGTTAAAGATTTGACATTCGTAAACGCTTCCCATAGTATCAATTATGTGTTTCCTTCCTCTGTCAGATTTGCGGAAATGTCAGATTGTTACAAGCTAACCACCATAAACATCGAACAAAGGTGATCACGCAAACCGACAATAAAATCACTAATTACCACGTCAACTTCCAAGCACTGACATATACAGGCTACATGGTATTCAAATAAGTAATATGAGGGCTAATACCCACGGACAACGACCCCCTCACTTTGCCCCCCCCCCCAAAAAAAAAAAAAAAAAAAAAAAAAAAAAATCCACACACAAACAATTATCCCCAGACAGTTACCCATATTCAGCCTAAGCCTCGGTCACAAATGCCATTACGAACTGCTACGAACGCCGTACGAACGATTTTCAGACAATGGAAATTCGGGAAGACAATGCAAAAACAGGGAGATTCGTACGAAATTATCGTTCGTACGAACCTTTGTGACCGTAGCATAAATAATGTACTTGTTGTCTGAAGATATCTGACCGGGGGGAGTTGTCCGGGGGTGGTAGGCCAGGGTTGATAGTGGTAGGCCCTACTGTTTCTAAAATAGCCACTAATGTAATGCACATGTAGAAAAGAAACCTAATTTGGATACAATGTTTATCATTCACTGTGTATCAGGTAGGGTCGGGGTCAGGGATAGGGTTAAGTTAGTTGCTATTTTTTAAAATTAAAAACTAGCTTCTATACGACTGATTAAATAATGCTTATCTTTCAGTTTGATCGTCCAAGATGACTATGGTAGTCGTAACTAGAATCGAAACAGAATTATTATCACACGTTCTTATCAGAGTTCAGACGGGAAAGGGCTTAATGTCCTGAATATTTATGTATTTTTCCATAGAAAATTAAGGATCGACGAAAGACATTTTTAATAACAATTTATATCTTTCCACAAACTATCGACTAAAGTACTGATGGAGGAAGTGATTTTCATGACGATGAGTTAAGTTTGACTACCCGAAAGAAAAACAATGATGAGTGTGGCACTTGAAATGACAGCTACTTGAAATAAAAATCACACTTTTCGGATAAATTTAGCACCACACAAATCTCTGCTAACATAAACACAAGTCACTCTCGTGATATTTATGATTAACATTTTCCCGATAATCATGAAAATCATTCTCCAGACAACTATGGCACTCCTTGAGAAAGTAATGTGTTGGACTGATTTATAGAGCACTTTAGTTTTTTATACGCACTGAACCCCCTTTCCACTATAATCACAATATTTCTTTACATTTCGTTAGCTTATCATGCTTATGATCTTTATTAATTTAATTTTGATGACCCATTGATTATATTATGAAAGAGTATCTGAATGGACAATAACGTTGTCCGGGCGTATGGGGCGTGGTAATTGTCCTATAGGGGGTACACGATATTACTTGTCTGGAGTAATATCGTCTATGGTATTTTTGTCCTACACTGTAAAAAAATAATAGTCGAAATAACTCAATAAAATTGAGGAAAAGAATTGCCTTATTTTTATTAAGTAAATATTACCTACGGCATCTTAAGTAGAATTTACTTATTTTGCTGAATACATTTTTACTCAGTTAAATCGAGTTACATTAACGTAAATAATTTAAGTATTGTAATCATTTTAGATAATTAAAAAAAAGCTATGATAGGATTACATATTGCACGATTTGGTACCCATCTAATCTAACAAGTAACATCCACTAATCATTCACTACTTCTATTTAAGATTTAACCGTATATATATATATATATATATATATATCTACCACCATCAGGCGCGTACGCAGGGGGGGGGGGGTTAACCCCCCCTTTGGTATTTTTATGTGTATAACCCCCCCCCAAAAAAAAAAAAAAAAAAAAAAACCAAGTTTTGATTTGTTTTGAACTGGGTAACAATTAAAAATTGTCTTGTCTTTGCTTAGCCATGTTAAATGAATTAGTAAATGTTTTAAATTCCTTAAATTTTCATTCAACCACAAAAAAGAATTGTTTTATTTAAAAAAGAGTTTAATTTGGTCTTAATGAATATTCATAAATTATGTAAATATTTCTATTACGCACTGCATCGGTCCTTACTTTAAAAAGATAAGAATAATCAACATAAATTGTTTGAGTAATACGTATAATTTCTGATTTTGAGTTAAAATTACTAAATTAATACAAGCTGAAATTACTTAAAGTTCTTATGTATTTGATTTTACTTAAATATTCCAAGTATGTTCTACTAAATTGAAAGTTTGAGTTAGCAAGACTTAAATTTAGTGCGTAAGTGGCAAAACTAATGTCAAAAGTGGCAAAACTAAGTAAATTCTACATGGAAAAAATACGTAAAAATTACCAATGAACAAATTCTTTTTTTTACAGTGTAGAGTGCTACAGTATTCCTTGAAATGTATTTATTTATAGCAAAAGAAAGAAAGAAATGATTCGCGTTTCCAAACTATAGTATCTCACACGATTTTCACTTTCTTGCACATTAACAAAAATACTGTTCTCCCCTAGTTCACCTTGCAGCGATTTCTTCTTTTTTTTTTTTTTTTTTTTTTTTTTGGGGGGGGGGGGGGGGAGAAATAACTATCGAGATTTTAGCTTTTAAACGAATGTTGGCTTCACATTTATGATCCGCATAACCGACTTTTTGTCACGTAATGAAACTACACATTGAATCCTATGGGGGATACCCCCAAAATCAACAACAAAAAAGAAGAAGAAGAAGAAAGAAAAGGTCAGCCATGTTTTTCTTCTCCTACTCAACATACCGATGAAGTAGTTCAATGTCCTTTCCGCAAAAGTCCAAAAGAAGGTTGGTGAAAGGAATACCTCTCCATGTGTGCTCCACATTGCACAGCGGTGGTGTAGCTACAGGGGGTCACGGGGGCACGTGCCCCCGATATAATGTATTAGAAGGGGAAAGAAAGGAGGGGTATAGAGAGAAGAGGATAGGGGTAGGCGATAGACACATTGCCGCAACCTCTCCCTAACCAGCCCTTGTAAACTCGTATTTTTATTTCCGAGCAAGACCCCCGCCCCTTCCCCCTCCTTTGATGCTAGTGCCCCCTCAATGGCTGGACCCATGCTATGCCACTGGACCAGGGTAATATACGATTCCATCTATAATTTGATAAATTTGCCATGGGTAGTAGGAGCATGGCCCTCGATCGTAATGACGAACTTGATCAAGAACTCAATCAATATTTGTCTCGAGTATCCCGGGGGCCGCGGGAACAATCGAGACTTGAGATTGAGAAGAATGTGGTTTGTGTTTTTGATGTTGAAGACAAGAGAATGGTTAGCATAAAAGTATTGGATAATGGCATAATGGGATACCCCGAAGACAGGACAAGTGCGCACAGGTAAACGAGATGGAGAAGAGGAAGGGAGGGGGAGAAATGATGGGGGTAGGGGCTGTAATATGATGTCGAGTCATGGAGGGTGTGTAAATATTTCTGCAACAAAAACTCGTGTAATAATTTCAAGCAAATAAGAGATGATTTCAATTCTTATAAAATGATAATTTCCTCCTCTCTCTATCTCTTTACCCCTTAACTCTCTCTTTCCAATTCCTATTTCTATCTATAACCCTTTCTCTCCCCTCTCAATTCCCCCAGACTTTTTCTGTCCTGTCTCCATCCCCCAACATGCCCCTCTCCCCTCTCTCTTTCTCTCTCTCTCTCTCTCTTTCTCTTTCTCTCTATCTCCCCATATCTCTCTCTTTCTCTCTATCTCTCTCTCTTTTTCTCTCTATCTCCCCCTATCTCTCTCTCTCTCTCTCTCTCTCTCTCCCTCTCTCACCCTCTTGTAACCTTACCCGCTCCCATATCTCCTCTTGATACGTTTCCATCATTCTATCCGCAGGAAAATAGTTTTGTTTCATTTTCCCATAACCATGGTAACGGAGAATATTTAGGACATGGAGACCCAAGTCTTACAAACCTAACAAGAAAATTCGATTACGCTACAATTTTCATCTTGATCTTAATCTTTTCCACCATCAGCATCCTGAATTGAAACGAATCCTATTCGAAAATGAAACTGATTGTAAAAAAAAACATAGATTACATTTACATTCATGTCGTCAAAGATTAAAGATATTCCTAGTATCTAACTGATCAGATATGATCTACACATTTCTTCGCTTCTCCAAATCATCATAATATCAGTGTCACCATTGATAATGTTATCATCATCACTATTAACTTTTTTTTAAATATAAAGGTAAAATTTCACGAAGGATTTAACCATTAATAAATACGATCTTTGATAAGTCTAGTCAATATCATTTCTTTCATATCTTTCAAAGAATTGATATATTGCAAGCCAATTCGTTTAGCTAAATGATAATGACTGAATTGCAACTAATCAAAATGCTATAATCGTGATTATACGAAGAACATCCAACGCATAGACCTATAAAGCAACGATAATTTATTGCTCTATTTTCATGACGCAGTCGGAACAGGCTTATTCAATCTCAACATGCTCAACGTCATCATTCGTGTACGTGTGGACGCACAAGTCCAATGGAAGTTCAAAAACGTGCCGACAAATCGATTAAGACAAAAGGCTTATATTTGCCGGCAGACTATTTAATAGGCCGACCAAATCTTTAAAATCTATTATTGAAGGGTGATGCCCCTCCACCCCCTTCCCAACGGGACCAATAATACGAGACCCAGCTAGTGCACGTTTTTATCTCAAATCGAAACTGTGATTTGTTACGTTTTTCCCGACAATAAACAGAACAAGTTGAAGGTTTTGAAAACCCATTCATCACACGGCTAACATGGGCGAGTATGTAGGGGCATAAATCATCTTGAATTGCCCATTAGAAACCAAGCCTTGACTTTATGGGAGAAATATCTAGAATTAGATATTTTCAGGATTCTGATTGTTTCTAAAAACGTGCGAAGGTGAATGAATTACTCCATTTCAGTCTTCTTCAATAATTATATGAACACTTATTATAAATGAAACAAAATGATATATTTTGTTTGGTATAAAATTAGTAACAATTTGAAAATGGTTACTCTTCTATTCATACTAAATGTAATATGATATTATATACTAGCACCAAAATCATATTTGTCTGATTTTGTCGGCGTTTAAGTGAAGATAGCCAAATCACTTTTGATCAACTCGACCTTGATTTTAATATAGAAAGGAACGAGAGAACTTTTCAAAAACATTTAATCCTGATATTGGGTATCACTATCTTCAGTTTAGCAGTACGTGGAGTGAACGGTCGACGACCCCCACCCCCCCCCCACACACACACACACATACCTCCCGTTCGAAATGTAAGATTAATAATTAATAATTCAAGAAGACAGTTGAGTCCAGATTATGTATCAAGATCATGTGCATGGTGAACGGAAAAGGAAAAGGAGTGAGAGAAATAAGTGGGAGAAACATCAGTGAGAAACGAGGCCAAATTGAACATAATTGATATTGAACATTTCGAAATAGTTATCATGGCAATGGAAAACAACTTTGAGAAAAATGTCAAATTCTGTGAGTTACAGCAAAAATCACAGGCTACCAGTGATGATTTTGAAAATTATGCATTTGTTTAATAAAACATCTATTAACTCTAAATTCAAATATTAAAAAAAAAAATCAAAAAAGAAAAATCAAAAAAGAAAATCATGGAACTTTTACTCCTGTAACAATTCCATTTTACTGACCAACGTATGGTTGTGAATGTCTGGTCAGCAAGCTTTTTTTGCATCTGGCATTATATGGGAAACCAACCATGATAATATATAAAATTGAAGCACAAAACTTGTGGTGAGAAAATGATTTGCCAGTCAATGTCAGGATAAATTTTGAGGTAAAAGCACAGCAGGGGACAGACTGTGAGGGCGTAACCACATCTCTCTCTCTCTCTCTCTCTCTCTCTCTCTCTCTCTCTCTATTTCTATCCCTCCTTCCTCCTTTATTCTCACTCGTACGTTGATATATTTATTTTATTTGTTATCAAATTCTCCCTTACTTTCTTCTACATTCTATATAGGCCTATTCATATTTCATGATTTTAAAAAATAATAACTTTGGTCTGATAATATCTTGTATGGAGAAGCGAGAAAATCATTACAAAACTTATGATGAAACGTAAACGTAAACGTAAATATTCTAGATAATTATCGTCTTCATTCGTCATATACAAATTGTCCTTAAATCAATTATAATAACTGGACCACGCAATGATTTTCGTACCGCCATTTTCTTCCACCTAACATGCATGATATACTTATTCAGCTGGATTTCCCGTTTGGCATCCAAATTAGTATTCGAAACATTCGGTAAGTTTTCAAAGCAGACAGTAAACCTATTTATGAATAACACAAAATGTGCACACACCAAACACAGTGCTACTTCACACAGTTGAAAGTACGATGTGTTACTCCTCTCTAAAGATGAAATTGAAACTGACAGGCGATAAGAATAATCAAAAATTGGTAAAGGATGTTTAAAACACTCTGTTGACATTAAAATCTATTGGTTCCATCCCTTTATCATTCTTTCTCTTATACTGATTTAATTTCTTCGAAAAATCTTAAAAAGTGGGCGGAAGAAGTAATGAAACTACCATGACTCAGTATAATCTCTTTCGATTAGAGACAATTTTTTGTTTTAAAAGATGAAATAAAGATGGCTGAAATATGGTTGTGGGTGACCATCACGCTATGAAGTCATGTAATCACACTCACTGTGAAGCCATGTGACCAGGGGTGATTCACAAAAATCATCACGAAAGTGAAAATGGCGCCCAGCTGCGATCGGTTGGTTCTTAGACCAGAGACGATTTTTGAAGATGAAACAAAATCTTCAAAAACAAAGAGGATTCAGTGACCCTTTGATGAAATAGGTTAAAGTCTCTGCTTGATTCGGTGGAATAGTGTAGGAGGGCAGAGAATAGTAAATAGTGTGATGCGTCAGAAAATTAATATCAAATTCGGCGGAGGCTCTGACGTCATGAAATAAAAAGAACGAAATTATAAAAACCTATAGTTAAATAAATGAAATTATGTTTTCTTATTGCAATAGCGAAAAGAGTTGTCAACAAATAAAAATCGGTAATGAATAAATAATTTGTTAATGAATAATAAAAAGACGAAATGACTTGGCTATAAACTAAAGAATACCTTATTGCATTTATCCATTGTCTATTTCATCAATGTGACCAAGACACCATTACTAAAAATGTTGATCATGGAAGATGCCACGTTCTTCTTGTTTATTTTTGCTTTTATGTCTGTTTTGTCTTGATTTCTTCTGGGGGAGACAACAATTTATTAGGCTATATTATATACGCACACTTAGATGGAGATTTAAATTCAGCTTAGCTTCTGTAAATATGCATTTTATCAATACAATTTGAAACATTCATTATTGATAATGCTGGAGTTCCTTACAAGGGTATATAGTAAATATGCTAACTGACTCTTAGCTGGCCTGCTTCTTGTTTAATATGTCTGGGAGAAGCTTGAATTCCCAAAAAGCATGCTCCTAAAAGAGTACTAAAAACATGGTGCTGAGTTAATGTGTGACTAACATTTCCGTCGTATCGCATATGATTCAGATGTTATCATATGCACAGCAAATGATGATTTACAGATGATGATGGACTAGATGTATAGGAACATCAAAGGCGAGATTAAAAGTAAACAGGAAATATATAAGAAAAGCATGAGAGTTATAACGGATGCAGAGAGGCACAAATACCACAAATGGGAACTCGGGGGAGGGTTAGCAATAGAAGTAAAGCGAAAAGTGAGAATGAGATAGAGAGAGAGAAAGAGAGAGAGAGAGAGAGAGAGAGAGAGAGAGAGAGGGAGAGAGTGGGATGAAAAAGGGAGGAAGAAGGAAAGGAGATAGAAAGAGAAAGAGAGAGAGAGAGAGAGTGTGTGAAAGAGAGAGAGAGAGGAAGAGAGAGAGAGAGAGAGTGGGAGAAAGAGAAAAGCGAGAGAGAGAGAGAGAGGGAGAGAGAGAATGAGAGGGGGAGGGAGAGAGTGGGATGAGAAAGGGATGAAGAAGAAAAGGAGATAGAGAGAGAAAGAGAGAGAGTGTGTGAAAGAGAGAGAGGAAAAGAGAGAGAGAAAGAGAGAGAGAGAGAGAGAGAGAGAGAGGGGGGGGGGTGGGGGGTCAGATAGACAAGAGGATGAAAATATAGATAAAGACAAAAGCAAAAACTAAGAATAAGTACAATTGCCAGTACCGTGTCATTTCAGAACTTCACTGAACATGTTGGGGATGAAGTAAAATGTTTGGTTGGTTTTATTTTAAGAATTTTGGAGACAAAACTGTTACAAAAAATGTATATTTTGAGAAAAAGACAACTTGTAACATTATGATGATTCCGACTCCAGGGCTGAGACGCAAATTTGTCACAGTGTTCATTCTTGAATTCTAGTGCTTAATATTTTATCCCAATATTAGGAATACTCGGATAAGATTAAGATGTGACATAACTTTCTTCGTGTATACAGAATCAAACATGACTACAAAGGGACGTTGAAAAGTAAAAATACACGTAACCACGCATTTCACCTTCTTTCTCTCTCTCTTTCTCTGCGACATGTCTGAAGTGTGACCATGCATGAGATCAAAGAGCTTAATCCGCGGCTTAACACTATACCTCCTTGACTGATCAGACGAAATTCAAAATATGTCTCTTCAAAGAAGATATTTAAAAAAGAGATTACGTGGACGAGCTATTAAGAGGGCGAAATCCTTTGTACTCTAATCAGGATACCCAGAAGAATAAAACGCATAATGAATGGATTTACATTCCTAAGATACTATAGAATTCCGGCTGAGTTGTAAAGTAGAAAAGAAGCTATACGGTCACAAGATAAGTGCTAAGTGTATCAAACTCCGGATCAAACTACGCCATCTCTAATATCTAATAATGAACCGAAATGGATCAGTTAAAGCTAAAATTTAGAAGTATGGATTACATTAATAAATTACCGTTCTTACTTATCAGTAATCACTTATCATTGTCACATTATTTTTGTTCCAATGTCTGGTTTGAGAATTACATTTTCTTGTACCTACGAGACGGTGGGTCACATCATTTATATTAAATGCATGAATATTACTGTATAAGAGCAGTAACATTGACTGATTGCAAGTATAAACCTAACAAACAACGATATCATCGACTTTCTTGATGGGACTAAGCACTATTTTAAATGCGAGCTGGTAGGTAATGTATTGCATAAATGAGGGAAAGCAATATTTTGGATATGCTGTAAAAAGACTGTCAAACATCAAACAACAATTATATACATATAATTTAATTATTCAAAAATATAACAGAGAAGAACAGTGAAGTACGATGGTTCACTAGTATTTCTTCAAACTAAAGAGGGCAGCATGCAAGATGATTCCAATCGCTCCATCAAAATTAATGCATGAACAGTGTCTGTATCATGACTGTATGCGCTTCCCAAAATCCGGAGTTCATCGCTCGCATGTATTGTTTTGTATGTTAGAGGGCGACATTGCGTTCTGCAGGCAACCAAGCAAAGGGTTACAAATTTATTTCACTTTATATTCGTTCAGTGTTGCAATGGCTGTCACGATGATGATTTTTATTATAGTTTTCAGAGAGCCCGGGAGACAGAAGGAGATAAACTCTGTGTTAAAGATATACGTTTATAGCGCTCGTCTAGCTCTCAAACGAACTGCCCTTTCAAAGAGTGTAAATTAACTCTTGTAAGATTCAAGTAGGGATCATTTCATTTTTTTCTTCATTGAATCCACTCCAAATTATATTAGAAAACACTCGAAAGTAGCAGTTTGGATTACTCTCCGTTGTAAGTAGATTCCACAAAATTTTCTAGAGTGATTTTTGAGGTTATCCCTGATATCACTTAATAAAGAACACGATCAAAAGTATTTTAGAAAAATAAATTGAAGGCCAACTTCAGTCCCATATAGAAATCATTTTCAGATTACGTAATACGTCATTATCATGTTCTCACACTTCAATAGGGGACGCACAAGGCTCTATAATTATCTAGGGTTGATTTTCCGATAGTAGTTGCTATCGTTATTTTTTCCAGGGCTGTATATAGTTAGACCTCGACACCGATCAGCCAGGCGATGACCGTTAAATCCCCTATCTCCGCCCCCATCCCATGGTCGAGTGAAGATCGGAAGTTTGCAGGTGTGAAAAGGGCAATGGGCCAAGAACAAGACGCAAACTATTTCCAAATGTTCCTCGAAAATAATTGAAATCACTTGGTGATCCACGGTGGTTATCCGTTTGGATAGAAAGGGTGTTTTCCAAAATCTACTAATATTCAAATAGGCTATGTGTGTAATGTAAACTCGTATAGTTTCATCGTCATCACTATATCATCTCCATCATCGTGGTCATCATTATCATCATCATCATCAGTAACACCATCATCGTCTTCAACATCGTCATCTTCTTCTCCTCCTCCTCCTCATGATCTTCATTATTCTCATTGCTCTTCATCATGATCATTATTATCAGCATCAACAACCACATCATCAGAAGCACTAACATTATCATTACCAGAACCTCTTACAACAACATCATCATAATTATCATCATAATCATTATCATCATCGTAATCATAATCATAATCATCATCATCATCGCCATCATCATCATCATCATCATAATCATAATCCTCATTATCCTCATCATCATCTTCATCATCAACAACAACAACAACATCGTCAGACTAAATGAGCTAAGGGCTTTCTCGCTCCAAGCAGACATTCAATTCGACCTCGACACAAGATGACCTAGGCGATGACCGATAAATCCCTATCTCCGCCCCCATCACATGGTCGAGTGAAGATTGGAAGTCCGCAGGTGTGAAAGAGTAATGGACCAAGAACCAGATGCAAACCACTTCCAAATGTTCCTCGAAGAGATTCCAAACACTGCAGATCGCAATCCGTCCACTATGGCGATCAATCTGGATAGATCCTTATCAACACATCTTCACTCTGAGTTACGAAGGCCTATCGGTACAAGCCAATTTGTATTACCTAGTATATAATCAGTATCATCAACCTGCTTTTCCCCATCCTCCTCATCATCATCACTATCAATATCAACAATTATAATAGAAACAAGAGCAAGCCGAAAACGAAAGATATCACGGTTATTGCCCTAAAAAGTAATAGGTCAAGGCGTATTAACACTGAGAGATAAGGGTACTTTTCAGTCTCAATTAAATTTATTCGAAGTGGGAATTTATCTGAACGATCTATTCTGCTGATTATTCCCCTACAAATCTTTTGCTGATGGTTTAACAGCTTATCTAAAGAAACATGTTAATTATCCGTGCATTATTAAGTCTATCATGAAATATGGAGTGCCAACATTCTCCACTCCTATATTGATTTAGGGATACTACGTCGCGTATAACAACTACATGTATGTCGGACATCAACATTTTCTTTGAAGTTTATACAATGAAATAGGTATTAATGCTACACTTTTAGACCAAAAGGTGTATTACCTACGAAGGCCCATGAAGATAACTACTGTCAAAACTCCACAGTACCATTAACAGGCAAATCAAATAAATAACAATAATAATGTTATTGGAGGCAGAATCAATAAGCAACGGTAGGTCGAAAGTAAAAACGTTTAAAACTAAAATTCTGAACCTTTATCTATTAATTCACTCATTGATGCAACGTTTCTGTTACAGCATGGACCTAATACAAATTGCAGACGTGTCTTTTTTGGTCGATGTACTCTTACAGGTTTGAATGATATAGTTACGGTTACAATACAATCAATGAGTACAAAAAAGCCGATCCATATAGCCAGATAGCTAAACCTGTAAAGTTAATGACATTGACAATGTCAGGGGTACCTTTAACATTTTAAGGGGTACCATACTGTCTTATAATGATGTTATTATTTACTTACATGTTTTTATCGAGTGTACATTAATAATGTTATTCTTTACTCCCTATTATTTCTAATGAAACCTATATGAAAACTAAATTCAGTGCACTTTTCGCCCATAATTTATAAAATTTGCTTCACATAGACGAAAACAGAAAAAGACAAAGATCCAATGCATTATGTCTATAGCGTCATGAATCCAAAGTTGCCATAGATGATGCCAACGTCATATTTGTCTAGCGTCATGACTAATGGTTGAGAAGAAATTTTGTGTTCTTGCTTTCATGTGCCCTAAAATGGAAAAGCATACTATATGATTAACTTCATATCGATTTTAATAGTAATAATAATAATACATTTATAGAGCGCAGAAACTATCCAACATTAAGTAAATATTCTACGGCACATTTCAAAGATAAAATAATCTTAACAGTAATTAATGCTAAGATGCAACCAATGAGGAAATGCAATTTTACGCAATGCAAGACAAATACAATAACAGGCAAGAAACCCCAACATAATATAAATGATAAAAAAGAAGAAAATCAAGAAAACTACTATCATGTCATACAGCCTTGAGTACAGAACAGTGTACTGAACTTAAACAAATGTAGGTAGCGTAATGACAACTTAAACATTTCGCTGAACATGCTAAAAGAATACTGACTCATATATAAACTTGACCTCCGGAAGTAATAGATTGACCTTGCACTACCTGAGTATAATACATGCAGTACGTCCCCCAAAACACACACATACAAGTTATTCGGTGAAAGTCTAATTATGATTCACAGCGCAGGTACTTGTAAATATACTCTACTGTGCTCAATACAAAGTATCATTATCCCCAGGCCTGTATAGCTGAGCCACCATGAAGACGCTATTTGCGTTCAAGAAATGTTAATGTCTTCCTGCCGGGTGCCCGTTTACTTCACCTGGGTGGAGAGTGACAAAGCAGGTAGATTAATTAGAATTAAAGGTAAATTAATGCCTTGCCGATCGTTATAAGTCATGTAAGTGCCACGGAGGGCCTTGAACCGCGAACCACGTAATCTACAATCCGGAGACGTATCCAGTTGACCACGACACCTCTATCAAAGTTCAATCGAAATGATTAAAACAATCGCATTTTGAGAGCTCTCAAGAATCGGACTACTTTTTTTGTTTGTTTGTTGGTGTGGTTGTTGTTGTTGTTTTTTTTTTTTTTATATATATATATATATATATTTTTTTTTTTTTTTTTTTTTTTTTGGGGGGGGCACTTCGTTTATCTTATCATGCTAATTGTACTCTTATTTACCACCTCTCTCTCTCTCTTTCTCCCTATGTGTGTTCCCTCTCTCTTTCTCTCTCCAACTCTACCTTTATTAAACTAATTTTGCTCAAAATTTACAACAATAATTTTCTTACACTCTAACTTAAAGTCTAAGCTAAATAAATAAACAAATCAAATACTGTCAACTATGCCAAAACAGCTCCTGTATAAGGTGCAGTCAATTTAATTCATGAAACAAATCTCAACATTTCAGAAAAGTGAGACAATTATACCAGAATCATTTAAAATGAAACCTTGAATTTTCATTCACTCAAGCAGTACGATTGACTGTGCAGAACGGAAGTCGTTCGCTATTGGAGTTTGGTGATAAGCAAGGCACCCGTGGTTTTGAAAAGCATTCTCTTTGTTTCCACGCTATTTTAATTTTCTATGAATTTAAGAAGAAGCAAGGACGCTCTAGACAAAGAAAGTAAAATTTAAGCAAACAAATCGTAATCATGAAATTATACTCTTGCTTCATGTGTATTGTTTGAAAGCGAGACTCTTTTACATATTATATCTCACTTGAAGCGAAGAAAGTATAATTTTATTGTAAACACTGTAATGATCTCATTTTATTCTTATTTTATAAATCATGATACTGTATAATGAAAGTAAATGTTTACCTTGTCATGATAAGCCATGAACCTCATTACATTATGATGCGTCTTTTGGAAAGATCAAATAAATTATCTTGTTTCGTGTATTAATGTATTAATTTCATATTTGGATCTAACGTATTTGTACGTATTTCTTTACGAAAAATAACCGACACAATTACATTAGGGATGGTAGTTTTTAATTCCATGATTATATCAAATTGTTATCATTTACATAGTATTACTGACAGCTGTATCACTGTAAAGAGGTTTGTTTAGTTTGGTTACTACATGTACTATGTTATTCTTAATCTTCATTATAATTATGATAAGTGGTGGATGGGGGCGGGGCGCAAACTTGAGGAATGCGCCATTTTCAAACCCCTTTTTTCCTTCTCTTTTTTGCTTATAAGACAACGTATGTTTCTGAGAACTTTACACACCTTATATTCCTTTAAAAAAGTATAATCACCTACAAATGTGTCTACACTTATGCCCCATATCCCAATAAAATGCACTTTTTGCTCCATCATCCTGTATCGTAAAACACCAGACGCTCAAATCCACCCACCACCCTATCCCTATGAATTTATCCATCACTTTCCCCGTCAAAATCGAATTGCATTCGACACATTTGAAGACAACCTCGGGCAGCTGCGTCTTTCCCACTACACCGAAGAAAAAAAAAAGAAAAAAAGTCTACACACCTTCGAATATTGATGAGCCAATGGGAGCGTAGCTAGATCAATTTTAGTCGGGAAGTGGGAGGGGCGGTTTCGGTTCAAACCTGCTAGTTTATCGATTCTTTTTCTGGATTTTGCCAACAACGCTCGAAATATTCAAAACAAAAATGCAGGCAATGTACAGGCGCAGATCCAGGATTTTCCAATAGGGGGGGGGGGGGGGGGGGGGGGGGGGGCCGGAAATTCGAAAATCGCGCAGACCGTTATTTTAACTTACCAATACTGACAGGGTCATATTAGAAGCACTGTACTTAGTGTACTGGTACCTACAAGCGGGCACAATTTTGGAAAGGGGACATGCTCACGTCACGTCTCTTGTCCGATATCAAAATTCCCCGTTTTCAAGTTATGCTCGCGCGCAATCTTTTTGACATTTCCATCAGTGGGGGCTGAAGCCTCTTGCCCCAATATGTATTTCCTGGTTTCATAATTTGGCGAGCGAGCGGAAATTTGAGCATTATGTATGTTGTGAAAGTGTTATTTGTCACCAAAATATACGAGATAAGATATAAAAAATGCATATTGGTAATCTTAAAATTTTCGGGGAAAGAGAGGCTGCAACCCCATCCCGCATTAACTGCAGGTGTTTTGAAACGAAATCAGATTCCCCAAAAAATTATTAACCAAAACGCACGAATCCAGTTTCAAAAATCCAAAAAATGTCAGCTTCAGAGGGGGGCACATCCCCCTCAGACTCCCTCTAAAAGTATTAACCGAATCGCACGAATCCAGTTTAAAAAATTCAGCTTCAGAGCTAGAGAGGACATCAACATAATAGACAACTCATCACCATAGCCATGATTGTAAAACCATATATTAATAATACATGTAAAATATAGATTGAAGCAATTCTCGTCAATTGGCTGTATCCTGAGTGTGATTTATATAATGGATTTTGAGTAACATTTGCATCTACCTGTAGTTGAAGAATAGGTACAGTGTATAACATCAATTAAGTTGGAGTTCAATTGGAAGGAAGTAACGAGGAATATTAAATTAAGGGAGACTGGGAGATGAGGAAAGCAAGAAGTTATAAATTGAGAGATGACTCGCGAGATAGCCTTGCTATGTGACTCTCAAGGAGGAAATTACAATTTCTATTGCTCATGACGACTATTTTGAATTTCCTAATTTTTTTTAAAGTTCAAAGCTCCGCCCCATGCAAGACTCCCGGCAACAGCAAATTATTTACACAATTTCTTGCTGTCTGCTGCCTCGAAATCACTGGAGCGAAGAAAGGTAACATATAGCAAGAATCCTCATTCAGTGAAGGATTTATTCTTTTTATTATTAAAGACTCCCGGCAAAGGCTCTTCCCCTGAAAAAAATTGGACAGATTTTTATGTAGTTTAAGCTTCTAACAACCACTCCCGTGGTCCTTTTATTATTAACACAAAGGTAAAAGTGTATAGCAAGAATCCCTATTCAGTGAAGGATTCATCCTTTTCATGCAGATGCTTCTTCTACCATTCTTGACCAGAAGTGCGTTTCAAACTCAATGATATGGGCATCATCCCATTGAATATTGTGTCCAGTGTTAAGGGTTTGTTTTGCTACTTGCTGCCTAATCTGAGGGCTCTGTTGTGCTCTTTAAAAAGAGGACACAATAGGAGCCAGGGCGTAATTCCTTACGTAATACCTATTGTTCAGGGGGGATGAATAAATAGATCACCCCCCCGAACAATAGGTATTACGTAAGGATTTACGCCCATGATAGGGGCAGCGCAATTTAAATATCAAGGGATGTATTAGAGTTTATTTCTAAAATGAAATGAAAGGGCTATTTAACTTTCAAGAGCGATAAAAACTCTAATCCATCCCTTGAAATTTAAATTGCGCTGCCCCCATTCAGTGTGCTATTTTCAAAGAGCACAAAAAGGCTTCAGATTGAAGATTCCATCTCAAATATTGTCTATAAGAGAGAAAGAGAGTTTATTTCGAGAGAAAAAATGAAATGAAAGGGCTTTTTGACAAGAGCCCTTTCATTTCATTTTAGAAATAACCTCTCTTCCTCTCCTAAAGACAATTCTCTCTTGAAAAGGCTCTGCCAGGCCCCTCAAGCTCTGCCATGTTGTATGGATCCATTGCAAAGCAAAATAAGCCCACTCAATAATTCATATATATTAACGTCATAGCGATATATTCAAATAAAAAATCCACGTAAGAGGCATTTTGAAAGTTTTAAGAAAATTCCCTCAAATTCCAAGATATTGGGCGTTCTTTTTCAGGAAACTATTTAAACGAGTGGAAGCACTGGCGGCTCTGTTTTGTAAAACTGTGACAACTCTCCTTGGATCAGATATAGACCAAAAACAAGCCTCATTATCTTCAGTATACAAGTGTCATTTCGGACCTTACAGCTTTCATAGAAATCGCTTCTGGACCGTCAAAGAAAAAGTTTGAGAACCCCTGGCCTACGCATTATACACATCAGGACCAACTTGACAACTTGACAAAAATTTGAGGGGGGGGGGGGTTCGACCCCCCCCCCCCTGGGTACGCGCCTGCATGTGCATCCCTTCCTCCTTATTCCCTAATCCATCGTTACCGTCACTACCATTTGAGTAGGGCCGGCCCCCTCTTCAATAACGGCTCCCAAGCCATCGAGAATGACCCCAGAATTTATAGATTACCATTCTGTCGTTCTTTGGAGGGGCCGGGTGCAGCCTTTTCAGAAGTGTTTCTACACTTACCTTTTCATGCACTAAGGCTTAACATAAACAAGCATATGCTAAGATTTTTTGAAAAAAAAGCATAATTCCGACTCAGTTTCGCATAATCTAAAAATAAGAATACGGCCAGTCACCCCTCCCCCCCCCCTTCCCTCAATGCATCCGCCTTCACGCACCCCCCCCTTCCCCTTCTTGTCTTTCTCTTATTCGTCGTTACTGTCACTAATTTTTAGTGCCATTTCGTTGTCTTTCTTTCTCCCCGGCGCCTCTCTTCTTTTTCTTTCCTCTTTTTTTAACTCTCTCTCTTTTCTTTTCTTCTTTCTTCTTTACTTCCTCTTTTTTCTTCTCAATATTTTTGCGCCGCCAATAGGGGGGGGGGGGCCGCGGCCGTTTCGGCCCACCCCTGGATCCGCCACTGAATGTATGGACAGGGGCGTTGGTTAACCATTATCAATGGAAAGGTTGGGGGGGGGGGGAAGCGCCAGGACATCGGATCAGTTTATATAGACCTATATTAGCCGACAAGGCTTTCAATTTACGCAAAATTTATGGACCGAACATTTTGAATGGGAAGGGGTGTTATATCCCTGGGGCGACTTCAAGGATTTTGTTTTAAAAAAGGGAGGGGGTCAGATTAAAGATAGGAACTCGAGCAACAACAAATTATGTAAAATTAACACCACCCCTAACATAATAAAATCTAAACAATTAACCGATTTTAAAATAATCTCTGTCTGACAATAAATAACATACTAAGGGGGAGGGGGAGGGGAGGGGGACTCCACCCATCCCCGTTCTACAAGCGACGCCCGTGTTCACGACACGTGGAATATAAGCGTGGGGATGTTGATGTACCCACTGGGGCAACTAATTAGATAATCGTATGTGATGATGCTCTCATGTGTAAGGCATTATCCGACCGAACGTGTCGTTTCGTCGATACATGCCTAATCGTGTATGATAATCTGGTGTCTATATGCCGTTATTCAGTCTGCCTCCAATGCGTATAATATTGTGCATAAGTGTATTTAAAGCCCCTCGTCACCCTAGTCTCAACCCCATTTACATTTTGTGGTTAAAGTATTCTTAATTTCTGTTCAAGTGTAAGTTATCAAATGTGTGCAAAATGCGTATAATATTGTGCAAAAGTGTATTTAAATCTCCCGTCACCTTTTAACACCTTCTATGATTTCTGTTCAAGTGTAATTAAAACTGTTATCAAATTTGTGCAAAATGCGTATAATATTGTGCAAAAGTGTATCTAAATCTCCCGTCACCTTTTAACACCTTCTATATGATTTTTGTGGTTGAATTCTCCTTTCTTTTGGTGAAATTAAACTAATGTTAAACCAATACGCATAGAATCATTATGAGAAATCGTTTATCTTAAAATCCAACACTCTAAAAAAGAGCAGGGTAAAACTTTATCTGCGTTTCACCCCTTTGACATTTTGTGGTTTTAGTGTTCTTCAACTTTTCTCGTGACATTATTCAACCCGTGTCAATTTTGCAAAAGATATATGGTAATACTAACGTGTAAAACGCCTTTCAAGAAGGGTATCGAAGACTTCAGGCTCTGAAAATTTCAGAAAATACACACGACATAAGCCCCCCTATGATTTTGTTTTGCACATAATATTATCATTGAGAGAAAATATAATATCTTTCCCCAGGGCCTGCATTCTATTCATAAAACGTGAAATGATACAAATTAACTGTAATTCCGCATTTAATTGTAAAATTACGATCTAAAAATAACATCCCCGTCTCCTGCCCAATATGCTATATATAGCAGAAAATAGGCAATTACAGGGAGATGTTATAACGTCATAACAGTAATTTATTCTCCAATGTGATCTCCCTCTCTCTCTCTTTCTCTCTCTCTTTCTCTCTCTATCTCCTTAGCCTCTCTCCCTCTCCCTAGCTCACCCCTCTCCCTTTCCATCTTTCTTTCCAACCCCAACCCCTCTTTCTTCTGTTTCCCCTTTCCACACCTCTGCCTGCATGTTTGTCTCTCTGTCATGCTGTCTCTCTGTCTGTGTGTCTATTTCTCTCTGTCTCTCTCTCTGTCTCTCTCTCTGTCTCTCTCTCTCTCTCTCTCTCTCCTTACCTTCTCTCCCTCTCCCTCATCCCTCTCCCTTTTCATCTTTCTTTCCAACCCCAACCCCTCTTTCTTCTGTTTCCTCTTTCCACCCCTCTGTATGCATGTTTGTCTCTCTGTCATGATGTCTCTCTGTGTGTCTATCTCTCTCTCTATCTCTCTCTCTCTCTCTCCTTACCTTCTCTCCCTCTCCCTCACCCCTCTCTCTTTCCATCTTTCTTTCCAACCCCAACCCCTCTTTCTTCTGTTTCCCCTTTCCACCCCTCTGCCTGCATGTTTGTCTCTCTGTCATGCTGTCTCTCTGTCTGTGTGTCTATTTCTCTCTCTCTCTCTCTCTCTGTCTCTCTCTCTGTCTCTCTCTCTCTCTCTCTCTCTCCTTACCTTCTCTCCCTCTCCCTAGCTCACCCCTCTCTCTTTCCATCTTTCTTTCCAACCCCAACCCCTCTTTCTTCTGTTTCCTCTTTCCACCCCTCTGTATGCATGTTTGTCTCTCTGTCATGATGTCTCTCTGTGTGTCTATCTCTCTCTCTATCTCTCTCTCTCTCTCTCCTTACCTTCTCTCCCTCTCCCTCACCCCTCTCTCTTTCCATCTTTCTTTCCAAACCCAACCCCTCTTTCTTCTGTTTCCCCTTTCCACCCCTCTGCCTGCATGTTTGTCTCTCTGTCATGCTGTCTCTCTGTCTGTGTGTCTATCTCTCTCTCTATCTCTCTCTCTCTCTCTCCTTACCTTCTCTCCCTCTCCCTCACCCCTCTCTCTTTCCATCTTTCTTTCCAATCCCTCTTTCTTCTGTTTCCCCTTTCCACCCCTCTGCCTGCATGTTTGTCTCTCTGTCATGATGTCTCTCTGTGTGTCTATCTCTCTCTCTATCTCTCTCTCTCTCTCTCCTTACCTTCTCTCCCTCTCCCTCACCCCTCTCTCTTTCCATCTTTCTTTCCAATCCCTCTTTCTTCTGTTTCCCCTTTCCACCCCTCTGCCTGCATGTTTGTCTCTCTGTCATGATGTCTCTCTGTGTGTCTATCTCTCTCTCTATCTCTCTCTCTCTCTCTCCTTACCTTCTCTCCCTCTCCCTCACCCCTCTCTC
>JAVYIG010002539.1:0-7500 GCA_035222895.1 Strongylocentrotus droebachiensis | reverse complement strand
TCTCTCTCTCTATATCTCTCTCTCTCTCTCCTTACCTTCTCTCCCTCTCCCTCACCCCTCTCTCTTTCCATCTTTCTTTCCAACCCCAACCCCTCTTTCTTCTGTTTCCCCTTTCCACCCCTCTGCCTGCATGTTTGTCTCTCTGTCATGCTTTCTCTCTCTGTGTCTACCCATGTACCTACTACGGTCTATCTCCCTCTCTCTCTCCTTACCTTCTCTCCCTCTCCCTTACCCCTCTATCTTTCTATCTTTTGTTTACCCTTTCCACCCCTCTGTCTGCCTGTTTGTCTCTCTGTCATGCTCTCTCTCTCTCTTTCTCTGTCTCTCTGTCTATCTCTGTCTATCTCTGTCTCTGCCTGTCTGTCTATCTGTCCGTCTATCTGTCCGTCTCTCTCTCTCTCTCTCTCTCTCTCTGCATGTCCCTTTAATATCCTAACTACCTGCATAAGCTTCTGTTTCTCCGTACACAGTCCACACCGTGTCGCAAGGAGATTACATTATTTTGAAGCAGAAATACATAATGCCATAACCACGTGAGTGCATCACTTTCCTGTAGTGTAAATCTCCTTACTTAGGACAATGTGGATGCAATATCTAAACAAAATAAACGAGATGCTACGAAACACTGAACGAACTTTCCATTATTTTCTCCATCAAAATTTATTATAATAATAAATTTTGATGGAGAAAATAATCTGTAAGTAAGGAACGTCAATTTCTACCATTCGTCATCAGGTTATTTAAACAAACAACATCTCTTCCATAAGAAAGATAATATTACGAGAAAGAGACAGGAAGAGATTGAGAAGAGGATAGAAGAGAGGCAGTGAAGTAGATGAAAGAGGGAGAGAGAGAGAGAGAGGGGGGGGGTTAAGACAGAGATATAGACACTCAGCAATATATTTTGTAACATACATATCAGAAATGCTCATCCATTCTTTTCCCAAAACGAAGCAAACTCGAATTGAGAAACCCAATTTGAATAGATTATCATTATCTACAATGTCTAAAGAATGGTCAAAAACCGTATCCAATCCTTCCACCCTAGCTTGCACCTTACTCAAGTTAATCTCTTCGTTTCGGCACCATCCACTTGCGGTCGAAACACTGATCACTGATTGCTTTGCCAGACCAGGTGATAATGTCAAGTTCACGAGTTGACCCAAAGGTCCCAAATAATTGAATCATACTGATTGCTAAACCACTGTTTGCTAACAAACAATACTCGTTTATAATCGTGTGAGGTTTGTATGGTTTAGGTTATTTGACTTTCCCATTGTGGACTTGACCGACTCGACTTCGTTTCAGAAGTGCACTTAATCTTATGTGCGTATGTTAGTTAGTAAAGACAATCAATACAATTTTCAGTTTCGGTTATTTTTCACTTAATTCCACAGAATATTATATTTTACAGCCATAAGGATATATTTGGATGAATGCCTTCCAAAATAACACGAAAGATGTGTAAAAACGCATGATAAACATACAACGGTGAAGCATAGATGCAGCAATTGAGGGGCACTGGCAGAATTGGGGGTAGGGGGAGGGGAGGGGTATCGGTCTTATTGTAGAAGATGTGAGAGAGCAAGGACATGAATAAGGGGAGGGTAGAGTCGTGGTATCTTCTTATTATACCATCGCTTCTGTTCTCCAAGATTAATTTTGTTTCGACTTTTCGCCATTTGTGGGAGAGGGCACCCCCCGTTCAGGTACACCATTGTGTAGAAATTATCTCTAATTATCTCTAATACCTGCGGGGGGTGAATATATTTCTGACATTTTCAGACGTCAATAATATACATAATAAAAACTTGTGTTGATTGTGTATTACTATTAGTGAAGTCTACCTCTCTCGAACTCCATTTTGTGATGAACATGTTAATAACACATGAATAACAATATACTGTGTTTTTCTTCAAATAACTATTGATTCAGATGGATAATGATGGAAGGAGTGGTTATGAAGGCAGATCGTTGTAACAATATTTCTTTCTTTTTTATCACCATGGCGATCTCATTACATCAGCGGTAATAAACAAATGAGAGAGAAAAAGGCATGTCATAAAGATAGTCATATATTAATGATATACAAGAAGGTTGATGCTATGTGAAATTTTCCTCGACTCTCAAAGCATCTTCATGTCGCCACATCTCTCAGTCTCATGCACATTAGGAGATCTTAAAACTGTTGCCAACATGGGAACGAAATCCATCATTCCGTTTTTTTCTTCTTCAACTGGGTAAAGCTTTTAAAGCGCAACGATGCCCATACGTCGATCAATATGTATAGCAGTGTATACAAATCCGGGTTCTAATACCTATTGAAAATACAAGCAACATGACAAAAACGGGAAATTAAAATGTCAATTGTGCATGTGCTTATCAGTAAGAATTTGTGACCAGAGAGAGAATAAAATTATACACGATCGATCTTCTTAGCTTTGGGCTTTATGAAATACAAAAATGAAGTTTGTCTATGAGAGATTTTTGCTGTAAGCTAGCAGTCTGATGCGATGTCAGGTGAAATCATTATCATGATTATAGGCGATGTAGAACCACACATTGTCACATCTAATGTCAAATTTATAATTTAAAAATTGTTTACTTAATGAAGCATTAATACCACATCGCATTATCAATACAATTTGTTATTGGTTGATATATTCTAATATTGTATTCTAATATTAGAATTGTGAACCACGATGAATTGCAAATGTCATCGGGAACAAGACGAATGAAGTGGAAATATTGCTTCGAGTGATAATTTCTAGAAAGTGCGAATACTTCCAATTTTCCCAATACATGTCAACACTTCTTGACGTCAGATAATGTTCAGTCAAGCAAACATTGGGGGGGGGGGGGGGGGGACGGGCTGGGTAAGATAACGTGTCGTCGCATTGAACAGGAATGATGGGCTCACTTTTCCTGACACAATGTTTAAGTGTATTTAATGCTATGATTGTGCTGAAAGTCTCTAATGTCCATAGGGGCTGAGAATTGCATGCCCCCCCGGCTGTACTGATATGAAGAGATAAAGCTCACAAGATAAATCGCTTGATGCTAATTCAGATTTATAAGCATCGCCTTCGATTAGACTGGATCACCCGTTCACTATCTGTATGCACGATTTGTATTAGGTCGAAAATGCCCCATTTTTTTCAAGTGCGATTCTTATTCAGTTTGTCATAAAGAGTAAAGAGGAGCATAGAATAAAAATCATGTCTTTGAATGGAAAAACGTTGACAGACAGGCAAAGATCATCAGTAAAATATAAAGGAAGAACCAAGTTTCTTTTATTGAAAGCTCTGATTACAGAAAAATGGAGAATAATATAAAAATACTAATTGAATATTAATCGACAATTCCAATACTTCTTTTATGGACCTACAAGTTAGTTGGTCCATGTAGTAGGTCCATGGTTGGTCCATGCTTCTTGGCTATTATGCACATAAATCGCCCAGTCATATTACTCTAGTTCTATTCAACAAGAGTAAACATGGTAAATGAATCATGCTCTTTGCCATTCATAGTTTCGACCGATAACTATCTTATCAGGTCAGTCAAGTTTTGGTCAGTCAATGTCCACCACAAGTTATGACATCACAATCCTGTCGATGACGTCACAAAATGTGCTTCATCATAGCCCGTTGCAGCATGAGAATGCTAATTCATAGGTGGTAAGTGTAAATACACAAATATAGATTAAAAACGAAAATGTTATGTCATCTTTGACCAAAAAGTTAATGACGCAGAATGTGTTCAGTTATGAACCATAATCACAGACTGATCTACTTCGGGGGAAAATCGGCTGCAGCTTTTGTTACATTTTTCTTGTATTTCTACGCTTCAATGAAAATGAGGGTGTGAATTTTTCAATGCCCCCCCCCCCCGCCAAACATTTCGGGCAATCCGCCTTTGATGCAGATATTGGGTGTATGAATGTCAGCATCATAATCAATTTTACATGAGCTATTCACAATAATAGGAGAAAATGTAAATCGGAAATGGGAAGGACTTGTCGAATATCGAATCCTTAAGATGATAATCTTTTTTTCTTCTTCAGGTCACAAAGCTAGGGGATTCCCTCATTATGATAATGTCCAATGGAATGTTATCGTTACATCTATACTACAGGTGTATTACGTCATTCTTAGAAGACCGTCCGTTGAATAATTCTGGATACACCTCTGCCGAGAATAGATGGACGATGCATGAACATTATGACCAACATTATTTCAAATGATTTACACAAAAACACGAGGCAAAAGAATGAAGAAAAAGTGGAATGAATTGTCGAAGCCAAAACAACAACAATGAGATTTAAAAAAAAGTAGAAGAAAATATAGGAATTTTTGAGTGTCATGGTCAAAGCCTACACAAGATGACAATCTTCTTTCAGGTCAAATAGCTCGGGGATACCCTTCGTATGACATCTCTAATGGAATGTTATATCATCTGATCTATTATTACGTCATCAAACGTACAGACGACTAATCATCAGGAAACACCCTCGGACAGGTAGTACGGTCAACCGGCAGGTTATCATGGCCTCGCCCTTCTCTATCAGAGATCTTCTTCTTCTTTTTCTCTTCCCTCTTTTTCTTCTTCTACTTCTACTTCTCTAATTCTACCTCTACTTCCACTTCTTCTTCTCCTTCTCCTTCTCCTTCTTCATCATCTTCTTCTTCTTCTTCTTCTTCTTCTACTTCTACTTCTACTTCTACTTGTTCTTGTTCTTGTTCTTGTTCTTGTTCTTGTTATTGTTCTTGTTCTTTCACTTCTTCTTCTTCTTCTATTTCTTGTTGTTCTTGTTGTTCTTGTTCTTCGTCGTATACTGGTTCTTATGACCATGATTCAGTTTATACAAAATATGATGGACTCGTTCCGATAAAATTCCGAAGTAATCTGGGGCACGCGTTTCAATGGGGTGCCGGGGGACTTGTTCTTAAGGGGTGCAGAGGGGGCACGTGCCCCTGGCAGCACTTGAACGGGGCTGCCCCGGGCGCCATATAAAATCCCTAGATACGCCACTGTCTATAGGACAGTTTCTTGAAACTCTGCCCAGTCTTTTATTGTTTTTGACCCCGTTCTCATTGCGAGATTGGACCTTTTGGTCTGGAATTAATATTCTACTAAAAGTAATTTAGTTTCCAATTCAAATACCGAGGCTGCATCGAAGTGAAGATGTGTGATTCAGAGACTAAATATGAAGATAAGCTAAAGAACTTGACCATGATTACGTTAATATCAGCAAGATAAGGTCTGATAAAATTCCGCGCTAATGAGTTTTCAATATTTAATCAGTAAACTCATAATAGTGCAAATTGTGTATATTATGCACTAAAAGAATGCGAAATAACAACATCGAGCCAATAAATCTTGACCATTTTGTCACTATTCAAACACGGCTAGGAATATTGGATGATTATTATCATCCATTTCGATTTAGAACAAGTACAAAAATTACCATTTCTTTACAATGAGTAACAACATTTTTGTCTCCGTTTATGAAGTCTTCGTTGTCATTCATTATATTAAAATTCTCTAAAAGTGATGAAAACCATCATTCAAATATTTATGGTTGACATTTCGAGCTGGTCCCTGGATAAAATATTTCCTTGAAAGTCGAGTAATTACTTCGTTAAAAGCATCTACAAGACAAACTAACATTAAGATTCACGATATTAAACACTTCAACTATACTGTCAAAATGTTGATTGTAGACAATAACCTATAATGAATGACATCCATTTAAATAATGCTCCGTTTTTTCGCTCCGGGCATATTTTTCGTTTAAGACTTGAGTTGCAATTGGATTATAATGTTTAGCTTTCGTGATATTGTCGGGGTTAGATATAGTTTAAGATCTAGGGATGAAGTTAAGAATTCGGTTACATTCGGAAGTTACCGCAGAGCAATATTGTCGCAGGAGCAGGTTCATAAGTTCCTAAGTTCCTTAGTTCATCAGGTTCATCTTGACAACCATTGAAGTGACTCGGTAACAATGCCTCAGCTTCTGAAACAAAATCCTGGATTTAGCTGGATTCATGTTGCAACCATAATTATAAACCTTTAGGTCAATCATATATCCCATGACTTTTACAAGCCGATCGCCTGTCTGATTATCAAGCTATTTATGATTGGAAATCGAAATTTCATTTTTCGTTTTCCTAACGGTTTTTATTACACTATAGTCTATTGGAGAAAATGAGTATGGCAAAACCGGTCACTCAAAGATTTGTTTTTTTGAGGCACTTCATGAACATTTTGAAGCGCTATTTCGTTTAAAGCTTCATTATTACACCATATCACAGACACTGAAATCACGTAGGGCCATGCATCTCAGATGTAATATTGTTAAACGATGCCATAAACTGCACATGAAAATCACATACAAGTCATGTAAGATCTTCGGGTTATTCCTGCTGAAGGTGAACCATCTTTCCACAGCCTATTGCTTCCGTCTCGCAAAGACCTTCGCTTTCCTGCTTCGAGCTAAAATTAAAACTAGAAAAATCAACATGTACCGAGGAAAATCATTAGCTGACGGATGTACGCAGGTTACCCAAGGTACACCAGCGAATGATTAAAACCAGGGGTAGCACAGTGAAACAGGTTGTAATCATCGGTTGAATGTCCTTTTCCCCAAAATTCGTAATTCCGAAATTGAAATACTCCTATATAATTTTATAATAATATTATATTTCGTTCATCCTGGAAAAGAAACTTCATTACCTTCAATTCTGTTCTTCCTGGTGGGCCTGCAATTATTATTACCCAAACGACTGCTAGGGTGCCCATTTACACATGGGTGGAAAGTGGCAAATGTACTATAAAATGTCTTGGCAAAGGGCTTTAGTGTCGGGCTGGGATTCGAACCCTCAATCATTGGCTTGAGAGTCAAGTGGATGAATAAAGACCACACCTCCACGATGATATTTTCGGAATTACGAACCTTCGGAATAACAAACCTTCGGACCAATCGGAGTAATGCAACAAACAACCGAACTTATATTATTTTCGAAATTATGAGCCCCTCGTATATTGAAAAAGTTTTGTTTCGGAATTATGAACTTCGGAATTACTAACTTTCGGGGGAGGTGGGGGGGGGGGGGGGGATCCGAGGAAGAACGAATGGCCCTGAATCATCACCTCTAAGCCTTCTTCCTATCTGTTTCTTCCAATTCCGAGGATCTTGTTCATAAAGAGTATTAGTATCCGTCCTTCCAAGTCAAACCGAAGGTGTTTTCTTCCATCTTGATCGCCGCATCACGTCAACACGTACTAATTACTCGTTAATTGCATCATGATTTTTTTTTTTTTTTTTTTTTTTTTTGGGGGGGGGGGGGGGAGTCACCGGTTTTACTCCGTGGATGAACATGCAAATTGCAACGCCATTGTTGGGGGTGGAGGGGATAGTCTGTAGGCACAGGCTCTAATTTGATTTAAAAATATTAGGTTTTTCAACAGTCTTCAGCATTTTACAGTATCCTTTACTTA